>BGZK01001296.1:0-174336 GCA_005406025.1 Eumeta japonica
GTAAGTTGTAAAAAGTTACTTCAAATTCACTAAACTGTAATGTCATTTAACATAAGTAGTTTTATGTACGAATTTCCCATATACATATACATAAAATACATAGAAAAATTAGTGTTCATTTTCTTTTTTTTTACATAATAAGGTTTAATTTAAAATAGAAAATAAAATTTTAACATAAATTACCACACAACTTCATTAGATATTTATTTAGCGTGATGATAAATAAAACTCCACTTAGTATTAACTTGTTTATTAAATAAGTTATAATTGTTTTATTCAACGAACTTTCAACAGCTTTGCTTTGACTAATGAAAAATTTTAAACACAACATTTTGAAAGTGTCAACACGAACATTTCTTTTTAATCACTACTAACATAATATCACAGTTATTTTTACATAATATAAAAAATATAAACAAAACCGATTACAAAGAGTCTCGTATTAAAATACGTTTAGAATTAAAGATATGTAGCTCTTGGTCTCGTTAATATAACAAAGATAAAGACAGAAGCCCTAAAATAGATTATTACAATAACTGTTACCTCGGACAGAAGGGGAAATGTGGAAAAAGGAAACAATGCAGCGATAAAATCTGAAACAAAAAATACAACACTACTGAGCCAAATTAGAAATTAAAAATAAAAAATGATCTATCGTCAACATAAGTTAATATTATATACAATATAATAAAATTTTATTATTTTGATTGCATTATATATAAAATAATTAATTTTTATGTTATTCATATCCATTCAAATGTTAAATGAAACGGTGTTGCATGGTTAAAGAACTCGTAGATGTTAAAACTGAAACTAAACGAGAAAGGAATTTTTTGAAAGTGTACCTCTTAGAATAACAATGATAATGAAGGAACTATTCTAAAAATTATGCAATCCTTATAGTTTTATATGTTATATGTTGCATTCAAATTTTCTTTAAATATTTGCAATCGGAACGTGGAAATCAATTCCGAAATTGTTTTCATTTGCAAACAATGCTACGGAATTCTAATTGTGTAGATTTGACTTTTCAATGCAATTCTTTTATCAGTTTTCATAATAAGAGTCCAGAATCTAAAAAGATATCTACTAAGTGAATCGGAAAATTTGTGAAAAATGCTCAATTTTATTCTAAGCTTTAATTTATTGATGAACAGTAATTATTAAAATACATAAAAGATTAAAGATGAAAATTTAAATTTTTTGCAATTAGAAAGCCGAAATTCAAGCTTCAACTTCGAAACTTCTAAATCTATAAGAAAATCCTATGTAAATCAGAATAAAATGTACATTTTGCATACATACAAAAATTTATTTTAAATCTCACTTTTATTACAATATTCATATAAGTAAAAGAAATACCCGTTTTCGCTAACTTTTCATTCGCTTTCATGTTTTTTTTTCTGATTAGAGTTATTTCCACTTTTGCACGCTTCCGAAGAAGTAAGTCAATTACCGTCTTGATGAATTTTGATCCCTTCCGCTTTTAAAGAGGTGTCAAGAATATAGGCCCTTTTCGCACAGTACAAGTACCCTTTTCGACTACGGCCAAATAAAAGATTACGGTTATGGTTTGAACAGCCTATTTATATAAGTGTTATTTATATTATAAGCGAAACGACTTTGAATTAAATGTCCGTTAATGACAAGGACGGTGCTCGTTTATTTGTTTTTTATATTCATAGACTAATAAGTGCACTTATCCATATTAAAAACGGTGTATGAAAATCGAGATAGTAAAAAAAAAACATTTCCCAGGCTTACGGAAGGATGAAATTTCTCTAATGGTTTAAGAGAAAATTTGTTGTTGAGCCGTTTTATGAAAATTCCAAGTCATCTCATTATTCGATCGACTTTCGAATAAAGAATGGTATAGATTATATTTATTAATTGTTTGTGATTGTGATTGTATTCTTGAATGTATGACTAGTAAATAAATTTTGAAAAAAAAATTAAAAATATAATTTAGTCCTATTATTGAAATTAAGTGTGCTACATCAAGAAACTTATGATTGCAATACTATATCAAGGAACTTATGATTGCACGAGAACACATAAGGGTTCGAAACTGAATCGCCTTGCAAATGTTTAATTGAGTTCAGTCACGTGTAACATGATTCACGTACACTGTAAAGGGAAAATTTGTAACGAATTAAAAAAAAAATGATAGAAAAATATGTTTCGTAAGAATTGCTACTGAGTTTGCGGATGAATTAGAAATATTAAAGAGATCCAAGATGGCGGCAAGTGAGAATACATCAAAATTATTAAAAGAGGTGTTTAATAAGTATTAAAATGACGTCATTAAATTTACTTTGTTTCGTATTACATTATGTGAGGTGTTAATTCCCTTAAGTCCATAACAGACGCCTGTCTGCAACATGATGCAGCATGCAACCCACCGATGACCTTCGAATCTGTTCTTCCACTACGAATCCCTATTCAAATAATTGAATAGGTATTGATTCGAGATGATTGACAGATATCGAACACCTAAGCAAGTGTTAATTTTTTATTAATCTTAGTCCGCTAATAGTAATATTGTTAATTTCTACGTAGGTTTCATGCCAATTGGGCACATCCTCAGGAAAATGCAGACAGTGACATCCACCGGGGCGTAACAAGTGTTAAAAACAATCAACAAATGTGGACCCAGCCTCCTCGTGAGGAGGTTGTGTTAAGGTAAATAAAAAATTAACACTTGCTTAGATGCTCGATATCTGTCAATCCTTTTGAATCAATATTCAATTCTTTGGATAGGGATTCGTAGTGGAAGAACAGATTAGAGGGTCAGCGATGGGTTGCAGGCTGCATGTTAAAGCATGTTGCAGGCAGGCGTCTACTTTGATTCGTAACATGGATGTTTTTCATAGTTTACCTCTTCCCTGGCCATGTTACCACATTTTTGGCTTACCTGGTAGGATCGTAGTGTGTGCTGAAGCCGGGCACGTCAACCACGTTCCACTGGTTCTTGACTTTGGCGTAACTGAAAGAGATCTGGTCGCGGTACGTCTCCCGGTCTAAAAGCTTCATTTGTTCCAAATGCGAGTGAAATTCATTCACCACTGTCAGATTTTTCTTCAGTAAATGCTCTGTATTAAAACGAAAAGATTCAGTTTTAGTAAAAGCAGTCTTTTTCCTATGTCTATTTTATTGTTTTTTTAAATCGAGATCAAAGAAGATGGATAATTATTTTAAAATAAATGTCCATGAGAAAAGGAGGAACACAGTGTGTTAAAAACGATAGTTTATTATTTTAAAAGAAAGAACAATAGTATTACAGGCTGGAGGGCGCAGAAATCAAAATATGCTATATTTAATAGATCTGCGTTTTTAAATTTATAAAAGTTACATTGATGTTTGTTTTTAGTTCTTCAGCATATTTTGAGACAAGAAGTATCAAAGTTTGCTAAGGAATTAAAAAACAACAATATGGGGATGTTACAAAATAATGATTAATGAATAATAACCGAGCAGTTTTTAGAAAACATTGCTTTACGTTCATGATTAGCATTAAATAGTTACTTGAATGCGCTATATAAGTGTGCGTAGTAGAAGCCCTTGAGTTTATTTCAGTCAGTGATGTGCACTTCTAGTACGTAAGCTTGCCTCCTAAATTACCAGAATGTGCGATCTTGGGCCTTTTGTAATCTATGCTAGTCCAAGACTAACCGAGTAATCAGTGTCCATCTCGTGAGTAGACGCCCCACGCTACATCATGTATGGTCACAACATCACGGCGCGGTCCAGTTCAAATAGTTTGCTTTTAGGCGCTGAGAATATTGGACTCTAAATATGAAGTTCGATCTACCTCCTTGTACAGATCACATACATATACGTACTATTTAATTAATTTATTTATTTAATCAAAATTTCGATACTAGAGTTTTCAATAATGTAATTGGTATAGGATATTTCACATAATTTTCTTCTTATCCATGTTTGTTTTCAGACTCACTTCATATGAAACTCCACTCAGGTCCTTGATCGTGACTTTGAGAACAGATACGACGAAGAATGGCAACGTCTTCAGTAAATCGAAAGTTAGTGATGGTGTACTGGCTACTGATGGATACCAATTAATAAAATATAATAGATAATGCATTCGTGACGGAAAAATATACAATTAGTTTGGGTTAGAATTAGTGAGCGTGCCCTAATCACAATTCTGAATAGACGGTATGGTGATACCATATTCCGTACTGATGCATGCTTATTTATCAATGGTTGAAAATCAGTCGTTGAGTAACGCAACTTCAGTTTCTGTATTTCATTAGCCCATTTCTGACAGCTCCTTAGGCGTCCATGGCGATAGGATAAAAAGGAAAGGAGAGGAGGGACTGTCGTGGAGAATTCTCACCTATAACGAAACCCATAGACACGTCGTCCGGTAAACGTATGCGTTCGCAGATACTTATAAATCTTCCGCCGCTGCAAATAAAACCTTCGTATTATTAAAAATGAAAGGAAAGCGATTAATTGTCGTCTCTTTACATAAAATAATTGAGCGTTAATCCGCGCCATTGTTACCTCGCGATCGGCAACATTTTCAAAGCCATGCTCCTGCTCAGACAAAAGCCCGCGCCGCCGGTCGCGAACCAGAAAGAGAACTTCAGCTGTAACAAAGGTCGTATCGTTACGCGACCGGCGTCGTCGATGAACACGTATTGCGCCTGTCGGCCGCAGGGACCAAGGCTGAAAGCTGAGCGAGAGCGTTTGTGAAGTAAAAGCGCGCCGCCAACGAAATACATATGTAGTTGGAACGGACTTAGGGCCTCGGTCGCGTAGGCCAAAAAAGAATTAACTCGTGCGAGCGATATTTTTATTACTATACAACATAAAATCGAAAATAATTTCTGTATGTCACGAGGTGCTACAGTTCTTTATTGATATGTACTACTTCGAAATGGTAGGGTAATAATACCTAGATATCAATACAGATAACCTGTACATACTAATGTACAGCAATTAGTATTTCAGTTAACCTCAAAGTAATACGAATTGATAATTTAAACATCAATCTTATAAAAGAAAGTGGATTGAAAATAAACAAAGAGCATTAAGCAAACTTAAAATAGGTAGTGATTTGTACGATCCTATTATTTAACTCATAAATCTATCTCAGGTTTTTATAAGATATATGAATAATTATATATTTGTGAATTTTTGTGTAATTCTTATTTCACCTTATTAGTAGACTTCTTGTAAATCTTAACCGGTTCATAGACAGAGGTTCTGCCGAGGTACCAATCGCCCTGCGGGTTGTAACGCTGCAGCACCCCCACCAGCCGGGGCACGTTCACGTAGTTGTCGTCGTCGAAATGGCAAAACCATCTGAACAGACATGCACATGTATTGCTTTAAAAATACCTCGATATACAAAAAAAAATGTCAGTTAATCAAATCCTATTTTTGGTCTATGAAAGAACAACCGATGGAAAATAATGAGGTACTTCCGTCGTACATTGGGATTGGATCAGTCCATTACAGATGGATTTCTTTGAAACGGGAATTAATGGAGCGGAGATGCGATCTCTGCGCAGTACGTGTGACGTCATTATAAAAGATATAAAGGAATTGTAATGTAAAGAATTGTTTGCTTCGAAACAAGATGTGTTGACTAAAGTAACAAAAGACACGTTGAAATGGTTTAGCCATCTGAAAAAGATAGATGAAAGTAGACCTTCGAAAAGCATTTTCAGAAAATCTTAGATTAAATTACAAAAGACCATATTAAATCGGGTCAAAATTTTAAACATCTTAAAGTAATGGAGTTTGCATGAAGCGATTGATGGATGTCATTGAAGTGAAAGTATTAGGCATACGTATTTAAGCAATGATTAAAATCGATAATTGGCTTTCAGTTTGTTAATCTTCGCATAGCAGTACATCAGTTTGCCAGGTACCATATTTATAGGTTTTTTTGTGGCTATCACGTTATATTGTTATAATTGGATAAATATTCTTTACCAAGAATGTGAATTACAATAACGTATTTTACTATAAATAAATTGTTATTATATGATGACTAATTACAAGAACTTGTCATACACAATTTTTGTAAATAAGAAATGTTTAATTTATGCGCAATGAAAACTCAATAAATTTTACAAGTTGATAGATAAGTCTTCTATTTTGCATATATTATATATACAAAATAATAGACTTATCTATGTCTAGACTTATGTCTATAATTTAAATGCTATATATAAATAGCTAGATCAGAAACTTAGGTTCGATTTTCGTACATGTACCAGAAATCATGCTATGATACTTAAAGCGGTACACATACAGCAAAGTTTTGTATCGTCCTAAATAAGTACACTTATAATATTTGAATAAAGTACGGCAGTAGTTGGCCCTGACGCCGACAACTTACACAATAGGGTCGGCAATCTAAAATAAGGACAAACATCACTATGACAGTTTGAGCGCTGGAAGTAGCCGAAGGGACGGCCGTTTGAATAGTTAGGGCGAGATGATCCGCTTCAGAAATCGGCGGTAGGTATAGCCCCTGCCTTCAAGCTTTTGAGAGCTTAGATACTTAAAAGTTTATTAATATTTATAAGTTACATATGTTATAATTACATAAGACTTGAGCGTATTACAATATTTCGTATATTACAATGCTCTATGCAAATATATTCCACAATAATTGATGTATATTTAATAGCCAAGACTAAACTAAGCCTGATATATCCCCGCTTAGAATAAGAGGTGCGTCAATCAGTTTACATGTTATGCAATGGGAGACAGATTAGTGTTTTCATAAATCTGATGTCAAATAATTAAATATCTATTAAAATATTCAGTTTCCAGTCATACGAAAACTTTGTGTTAACGTGAAAAGAAAAATTTCATTTAATAAATATTTAAGTATTTGTCCTTTATTTTTAATTGATCCAATTAAAAGTTATTTTCTTAATTCTTTCACATGATAAAATATCGAAATCATAGCGAAATTTCTCCGCCAATGTATGGAGTTATTTAAGGTATAACAATATAAATATTTGTATGTAAAAATATAAATATTTTTTCAATATTAAACTAGTATAATTGTATTAATAAAAAATAAGTTTTTAAAATATTTATTACATACTTGACGTAGAAATTTTCTTTTGACGTAGAAATTTGACGTAGAATTTATACAGACGTAGCCGCTGAAATAAGCAGTATAAATTAGTACCTCCTCTTTATAAGATATAAAACGGGCCAAATTCGATACATGTTAAATTTCGCAATATAAAATTTTAATTTGGCTTCTCTGCGATCCACTTAAGTATACCTGTGGCATTACGTGGCATAACCATAATCAAATACCTACCGAAGGTAGAATTAAAGCGTATTTAATACTACCTTCCCCGTCATACTCCATTGCAGTTTACGACACCGGATTCGATTATTATTTTTGCGGTGGCGTTGTAATTTACCGACATTACGTTCGACGCAAATAACAGTAGCTGCGCATGCGCAATGGCTGTTCGTACGACAGTCTTTTTTTTGTTGAAAGTATGATTATGTGCGGTGTCAGCGCGACAACAGTATTCCATTTGACTTTTGTCGTTCTTTCATTTGGAAATCAATAATATTTAAAATATTTACATCTTTACACTTATTATTTTTAATATTGGTACCATTGTTGTGTTTTATGTCCAATTTTTAATACTAATCACTTCTTGTGTCAATACTTTATTTTTTCGTTAAATCGTTTCACTAGTTTTTAGAAATTCACATAACCTACAAATAAATTGATTTCTTTTCATGACTTTTTTAAATCCCTAACAAGTATCAATATAACCTTTTTATTAAATTTTATAATAAATAAATATAACCTTATTATTAAATTCCATAAAATTTTGAAGATATGAAACTGGTTTGACTTTCATATATTATTATTATATGTTTTTGATTGCCAGGTCATTTTAATCTTAATGTTATATGTTGCATGATCAATGAAAGTAAATATTATAATTTTGCCTAAATTAATGAAAATAATTACTCAACTTTAAGGAAGTGATTTTTTTTTTCAATTATTTATGTAGCTGCTTTAAATATGCAATTAATTTCTTTTTTTTTTGCTTAAATCTCGTTTAGCCTACTCATTTTAAATATAAGATACGATAAAAATGATAAGACGCAAAGAAGTTTCACTTTGTGTGCATATAAATTCAAGCGCAGTTTTATTTTCATCAATTTATTCCATTCTTCCTTAGCACACGATCAAACCGCCATAACGTACTTTTTTACTATCGCCATCAATCATCAATTTTGTCGCCATCACATTTTGTTTTCAATCACACCATTTTCTGATATCCCTATTTCTATGTCTATATTTTTTAAAGACTCTTCACAGAGCTTATGCAGAAATTGTATTTTCACTGCATTGCTTCTCCTTTCATATTCCATGTGTTGTACCTGTCACTACCCTATCAATATTCAAACAGTCATTACATGTTATAGTGACTATTAGTTTGGAAACTAAGCTTCTTTTAAAATTTACTATCTAGTAGAAGTATCTTCTAAGAATAATAAATGATTTTATTATCCAACTAAATAATATTCTGCATCTATAAGAAATTACTCTTTTCGTTGTGGATTATTCTGGAATAACAGAATAATAAATCATGGACCATAGACCTTTCTGACGACAGCCCGCCCTCGGTTCAAACGTAGGCGGATGTAATCCTATTAGGGCGTGTACTTCACCACCTGAGGCACGACAAAGCGCTAGGAGTCAAATGGTGTTGTTATAGCCTTTTTAGGAAGTTAATCCCGATTTTACTACTACATTTCGGCGATATTTGGTGGTATAAGCAATATTGTATTCTAGTTCGTTTTTGATAAGGTATTTTATTTTTATTTTTTTTTATAAAAAGGATTTTAATTTCTGATTGGTATTATATAAAAAAAATGTCAGTATGTGATATCGTTTCTGAAATTTTAAAAACCAATACCTTCTATTCGGGCATTGAATATGATATTCGTGATTTATTTAGGCTAATAAGGTTTATTTTTAAAGCTACTGTATTATACATTCACAAAATAAGTTAATATAATACTTTTTAATTACGATATTGAACATGTTTTCTTTTTCATTTTATGGGCGAATAAAATTAAAAATTTAATATCGATATTAATTTATTTTGAATAGAACATAAATAACAGTTTCCATAGAATCATTTGTATATTTACATAAGTTTTAAATTAAAAGTATTAGTTCGTGCTCTAACAACGTTTTAATAATTATTCACGTACATATTTTTTGTTTTGTATATCTGTAATTGTTGTATAAAAATTTTGCATTATAAATAAGAGTGTCTTCTTACAGCATTAAACGGCCAAACGTATCATCTACATTACCTACTTAAAGGTTTGTTGAATGAAATATAAAAAGCTATTAGATTGACGGACAGACTTGTGAATCGGAACCCCTTAAAGCCTTGTCAAACGCATAATGATTGGGAGTCTGACTTTAGTGAAATAATATTTACTTGCACATGGTTACGAAAAAAATAACCAAAAATTAATATAAATAGATAAAAGGAAAATTAATTATAATTAGTCGTTTAGACCATCGTCAAACAATGAGGACCCGGGCCAGGGCGGCGCTGACGCAAGTTTACGTATACTAGGGCCACTCTGGAATTATTGCGATAGTGTCGAACGCCGGTTTTCTCGCGGTTACAAACGATTAGGTATACGTACAAGTCCACTCCACCACAAAAGCGCGCACAGGCACTTCCCGCGTTTTAAAGGTAGGTGTCGTAAGGTGTATTTCTGTGAAACAAGTAATGTGTTCGCAACATGAACACTGCCGAGCTATGGTATACTACGATTTTAAGGGTGGTCTTTCCTTAGGGCAATATGTAAAACGGTTATAGCCAGGTAAGGAAGCGCCATCTCGAGCTACCGTGTTCCGGTGGTTTAGAGAATTTCGTAGTGGACGCAACTCATTTTAAGATGAAGATAATAACCTGTTGAAACAGGCCTTCCAATAGGAAGGCCTGTTTCAACAGGCACTCCAAATAATGTCGGCGTTACTCGTAGAATGATAAAATATAACAATCGATACACTTACCACATGATTCAGAATACTCTTACGATTGTATTCGCAGCTGTGTATTGGATCTTGAATGATGATTTAAAAATGAAAAAGATATTTTCTTACTGAATTTCACATCATCGTGCACAACGATTAAAATCCTAACGCCTAACGAACAGCCGACAGACATTAAACTTATTGAACAAAGGCGGCCACCGTCTAATATCTAAAATTCTAAAATACTAGTGATGAAACACTATGGGTTCATAAAGTAGGCGTATGAAAAAAGTCGTCTTTCAGTCGTGTCTTTCGTGTTTTTCAGAAGTGCAGGCTAGATCAAAGTTGATAAATTAAAAGGACAGAAAACTGTCACGACAGCCCGGTGCTCACAAGACAGTTTGCAAGAAGTTCTCCAGACTCTAAGAATTAGAGACTTAATGCTCCACCGGTATGCGGTTGATGTGACGACGTATCCTTTCATACCGCTGCGATTATAGTCAACTTTTTGAAGGAAAGTAACGTTGCAGTCTTAGAGTATCCAAGTTATTCACCGGATATCGAAATTACCGATTTTTGGTTGTTTTTAAGTAAAAAAAAATGTATTAATGCTGAGGGAGACTACTTTGAACATATGTAAGTCTGGTGTGTTTAATTTGTGTAGTTTTTCTGTATCTCAATACATTTGGAGTGAGCCTCGTACTTAACAATCTGTTGACGTGACGCCCGCGAGTAAGTCTTTACCACTCAGAATATAGTGTCAAGAATTGAAGGACTCGTGGTATGCATCGTAACGTACTATAAAAACATAGGAGCTAAAGCTTGTTTAAGTTTATTAAAATATAATAATAAAGAAATATAAATATATATCTCATGTCTAATGTATTTCTATTTTCGTTTTTATAAACATATCCATACACCATTATAATTAGAAAACAAAGTATTCGCTTCGGAATGAGATATTTTCTCACAATAAAAAGTATTTCCCCGAAGATACTACAACGTCTTCTTGCCATACTCTATTTAAATCCGTTTTAAGGTAATAGACAGACACACTCGCTAAAATTTATTTTGTGTTTATAATCTCATTAATATAACTGCGAAAGTGACTTTGTGTGTTATGCTTTCACGTCTAAACCCATTTCGATGAAATTTTGTAAAGAAATGTATAGATGAAGTATTGTATAGATAAGAGTTTGGAAACGGCTATAGCCTAACGCGAAAGCTAATATTAAATTGAATATCCAACTAGAATTTCAAATTTACTAAGAAGTAAAGAAAGACGCACCATGATAAAAAGGAAAGTGAATGAACTGCATTATCAACTATTACTAGGCGTCATCTATGATCTCTCATCAAATGAGTGAGTTAGTTCAGCTGGACGATTAACGCTCCTAGACAAAATTCCTAGCTACGCCAATGTATATAGATAAAGCTCATTCAAAAATTTTCGTCGATTGAAGCGCTTCGATTTGTTGTAAAGATAAAGAATATGTACAGTACAAAAGATATACTCCATATAAACATTGGAGCTTTGAAATGATTGATTACGAAAATTGCGTTTCACGATCTTTTAAATTTTACCCACACCGAAACTAAGTTTTCCCAAAACAAAATGAATATTCTTTTAAACATTGACTTCCTTAAGCTTATACTTAGCGATACCAACATTAATATCCAGTTGTCGTTCTTTATGCATCCTTTCAATCTCATTTAGCTTACAAAAAAAAAGTAATTTAAAAAAGCAAATGATGATATAAAGGAAGCGAAAATGAGGCGCGGAAAAGAAAAAATGTAAATAAAGTAATATAATACCCGTGAAGTTTCGCCCAAGCGGTGTACATTGCGTCGCTTTATATATTTACCTTGCCTTATTAGAATGTTTATTTTGATTTATCTTTCATATTCTTTTAAACACTGCATTAATACAGTTAATTTTTTATTATATATAAATCAATGCATGTAATAATATATCGTTTAGAACTTGTTGCTGTTGACGCATAATATCTTAGCGAGGCTTCGTATTAAAAGGAAATATTTATTAACAAATCACTTACGTATAAAAAAATACCCTTTCATACGAAAATACTTGAAGGAATATTTAGAAAAAAAAAATCAAGTTATGGTTGAAACAAAAGGGATGCGAACGCGAAATAGTGAACTCTGGAATCGGGAGGCACTATTTTTAATGGAGTAGATAAAGTTACAGATTTCGGTCTACTCATACCGCAGCTGGAATTCACACAATAAATACACACTATGTGATAATTATCTGAAATCTGATTCATAACTGATAATGTCAATTATAGCAATCGATAGCTAATGATCTGCAACACAATAACTTGGGTTCGCTATTAACCAAAATTAAAAATCAGCAGACAAACACGGGTAAGAATAATTAATATGCTTAGGCAAACAAGAAGAAAAAAAATCGACTTGAAATAATATTGAAACAGCTCTCCAGAACCCATTACGATTCTGTTCACGGGTGACCGGATGTAAACGTTTGGAAAGAAACGAGGGAGTGCTGTGTAACACAAAAAAAATTACACCACGAAAAAAGTGATGACAATTTCTGAAAACACTTTCAATAGAACATTTTTTTCCTGTATCAAACCACCTAATATTTGGATGCTAGAAAACGAATAAAATGTATGTGCCACGTACGCAAATGAAATATAATTCACAAATGATGTTTATTATATAGCTTTTATAATATATAACTAAAAGGTCGTAGGATTGCTAAATCGTATTAGACTGCGTAAAACGCAGAAACATTGACAGTAGCAACAAGAAAACATAAAGAATGTATAAATTATTTAGCATGACCCTTACGTATTTCCAGGTAAGTTATTTGCAATAATAAATAAAAATGTATTTTTGTAGATACATTGAATAAGACTATAGTTTGTGAATTCAGTGGTGCCGTATCCTTTGACCGCGTAAGTAGAATAGTTATTGGGAATAACAAACAAAACCGAGTGCAGTGTTTACGCAGGCGAGCTTCCAGAAACAGGTGTTGAAAGGGCCTTGTTGTGGAAAAAAAAAGGTGAGCGTTATGGGAGGGTCAGTGTGAGAACGTTGGACAAGTGCGAATATGACTCACATACTTAGGATTCCGTACAAATTTAACAATGTATGTAGATATTTCATCTATCGAGAGTCTCGACGATTTAAGTTTGTTATCCATATTGATACTAGTGACATATTGAACTTGGAAATCCAGTCTTTCGTTTAAATAAAAAACTATTCGATATTCTTTAAAATATTAAAATTTTCCAAAATCTTAAATTTTTCTAGCGAAAAGTCAAAAATGTTGTCACAAAAATCGGTCTATATGTCGGTCTGTGCTTTAAATGTAAGTTTGTAATCACAAAAATATTTTAATTTGGTATAACAAGTTTACGATTTTAAAATTTTTTTCATCTTTTATTTTTGCCATGAGATCTTACTTCTCGTAAAATATCATTATTCTAAGTCAGTGGCCTTATAAGTTTTGATTTGCTTTCGAGTATAATAATATAAGATATAATTAATGGCTGCATTTTTTTGATGCGTTGATTTATATGCTTGATTTTTGTTGCAGCGCCAAGAGACTACAAGCTTAAATATTTGACATTGATTAGAATTTAAACTTTCTACATACATCTGTTTCTAACAAAAAGGTGTTTAACAGACACACTGACAGACAGACAAATCGACAGATAAAATTTCAAACAGACAAAGGGACAAACAACTTGTCTTTTAAGGGTTCGTTTTTTTCATTTTGAGATACGAAACCCTAGAAACAAAGTGTCTATAAATAATGATATCCATTTCGATAATTGATGCCGATGTTAAATTAGACATTTCATAAATTAATCGTGTACCGAAATGCCGTTGTATCAAACACGCATGCATGATACCTAGAATAAGGTATAAAGTCAAGAAGTAATTTTGTACATTTCTTAGAAAATTTATGAAACGTCATTTAGGAAAGGTATCAATAAGGTTATATAAACTAAATAGGGTTAAAGGAGGTTACATGTTAATAATGGACATTTTATTTCTTTAAGTATTTCAAGTACATGTATTATATGTAGACTGGTAATGCGTCTTGTTTATTAACCATTGTCATTGATAAAGAGTCGGGTGTCTCGTGAAAAGGAAGCCGCTCACGAAGATTCAGCCTGATAGTAATCATTTTTACAACAAGGTTCTAAACGACATTTCCGAACGTAGTAATGGAAAAACATATTATTCAATTTTTAGCAAAAATATGCATCAACAAAATGTCGTGGTGCGCACACAAAAACAAATTGTCGCCGCCATTTTTTATAAGACCGGTCATATTGTTATTCCGATGCTAGAGGGACAAAAACACAGCAAATTCTGAGTGTTATATTATAGTCTGTGCCTCAACAGTATTTTTAGCTTCGTGTGCACGGCGACCGAAGTCACGAAATCTGAACCTTCTTTGACACCACGACAATGCCACGCCGCACACATCCGCCTGAACACTTGTTTTTTCAATTGGAAAAACGTGTCTGTTCTACATCACCCACCATATTCCTCTGATAGATCAGATGGATCGGGTGCTAGAGCACGGTGCAATTTTTACTTGTTTCCCAGAATTATAGAAAAATTGAAAGGCAAAAGATTTGAATGCAAGGAAGATGCACAGGCTGCCTATAATTACGAAATTACTGAGGTATCTGAAAAATAATGGACATAGGTGTGTTTCAAGTGGTTTAAACGCATGGAAAAGTGTATACGTGCTGAGGATGAATATTTTGAAAAGATAAATATTAGTAATAAATAATTGATATAATTTTTGAGTATCTAGTTTTTATCGGCATACCGCTCGTACCTATTTTATAAAAGTTACATTCTTCACTCACTTGATGTAAACTTCTTGTTTTTGGATGTTGAAAATTTGGATATTATTTAATTACAATAGCGTTTCATACTGACCTTTTATACCGCTGTATATATATTTACATGCATTTTCTCTTTGTATTACTTTAGTCACAGAACTTGAGTCCATCCTTCTGAGGTGGCTAAATCACCTCAACATCTACTTTTAATTCACACCGTTCTCTCACATCACTATTGAAAGATATGTATGCATCCAAAGGCAATCCAAATTCACTATTTTAGTCAAATGATCAGAATGCATTTTCAAGAAGTCATACGTATTATTGCTATATAAAGCGTACACTTAATGTACAGATTATATGTTACTAACAAGCATCTTGTGCAAAGACTCACGTTGGTTCTATTGGGAACAAAATTAAGAAAATAACAACGTATCAAATTAGTTATTTATCTTAAGGTATTTGTGCTGTCTGCGAGATCAATCATAACGTCATGCGGCCGGATACGAAATATTTCGATGCGCATACGGCTAATTGTACAATCTGAGTCGTAATTATACGACTGTTATTATTACATATGTGTAACATAACAAACGTCAGTGCGCCAGCGCCGAAAATATGATTGCGTTATAATTGTCGAGAAAGACACGACTCATAACACGATAGGGTGGATGATGCTCGGTGTTTGGTCTCGTTCCAGTGGCCCACGAGGTGAGCGATCAGTGAACACGTACGGACAATAAATCATAGCGGGGAAACTTAATAAATGTGTAATTAAATAGTGTTATTCGTAACCGTAAATGTGCTATTTCACTGCAAGTTATTATGGAGCGTTATCGGCTAATGTAGCAGAAAACACGAAGAGAATGCATTGAGTTCTTATAACGGTTGATAGTTTCTTTGTAAAATTATTAATATATATATATAAGACATTAAATTAAGTTATTATACAATGTTCGTTAAGTTTTCACAGTTTCGTTGAGATGGAGTTGACGACGTTCAAGTTAAGCTATTCTTGTTTTATTTCTTTTGAAATTCATTTAACTTTTCCTTACTTTTTCCCGCTGTCGAGGAAATGGTCGTACTCCACGGACATTTTGCAGCAGAGATGTTTGCGCTGATGAGACGCAGAGCAGTTGGTGTTGACCATGTGGCCGTCTGTTAGGGAAATAAAGAAAAAAATATTTTTGAGCATTGAAGTGTATGAAATTAATAATTAACAAAGAATCAGGTCAGAATTATTATGACTTGATTTTGAAATACCTGGCTACCTATTTTATAACACATTACATAAATTACTATCATCTTGTGTGCTTTTGCTTATGACATTAACTATTTCATGGATTTTTTATTTTTATCCGTTACTGCATTTGAAATTGTTTACATCAGAATAGTTTTCTTTTAATACATCTATTTAGATACAGTTTTATTGTTAATAAACTCTTTCAAGGAGAAAAAAGAAAAGTGATTACAATTACACAAATATGTTTATTTCCTAGGTAAAAAATAGAAATATGAGATACGTGTTCATCGACAGCATTATGATGAAATAATTTAAGGCGAAAGAAGAAAATTGTAAGAAAAGTATTGAAAATCTTACTAGTCTGGTTTTGGTGGTGTTGGTTATCGGTGTCTGTGAAGAACCATATCTGAAACAAATATTAAACGCACTGAATTTTATTCACATCAACATGACCGACACATCATTCATTTTTTAGTAAAGTTTCTTTTCTTAGATGCTAGCTGTACACACATGTAATATATTAAAATAAAGGATCTTGCGCTTGATTTATGGACATA
Organism: Eumeta japonica; assembly: GCA_005406025.1. Classification (NCBI taxonomy): domain Eukaryota; kingdom Metazoa; phylum Arthropoda; class Insecta; order Lepidoptera; family Psychidae; genus Eumeta; species Eumeta japonica. The sequence goes on from BGZK01001296.1 coordinate 16,696, forward strand.
AAATATGCTAAATACAGATCTTGGATAAATAGATAGAATAAGGTATTTGTATTTAACACAATTATCAATGTCTTATTTATTTTATGAATAAAACAATGTGTAAAACAATGAATGGTCTTATGACTGTTGATTTTATAATCATAACTATTCGATTGATAATTGTCTTAGCTTTTTTTCTAGCTGTTGTATTTCCATTTAAGCTGACTTGTGACATAAAAATTCGACAGTTTATGAGAATGCAGTAACTTTAATACTTTTCTGTATTAATTTTAAAAAATACGAATATAAATGTTGTTGTTTATCTATAGATTTTATGCTTACAATGTAATAAAATCGTCAAAAATCTCAACAATATATATAAATGTCGAATTTAGAACAACAAATTTACTACTTTCTTTTATATTCATCGTATATAAAATTGGGCATAGAAAATAAAATACTAATTGAGTTTACGGCTCAGATAAATATAATATATCATTTTAGATTGCATTTACCTGAATTTCTTTCGTATAGAAATAGATGTTTATGAGTTATTTCGATTCATAAATATTTTTGGTATTCGGTCATATTCTATCTTATGGCTATACCTGTAAAAGATTGATCTTATCAAACCTATAAGTTAATAAAATATAAGTAAATATGACTTCCGGGATTGTGATGAAATCAGTCGAATAATTAATTATGACTCGTAGTGAGGTTTTATGTAAGTGAAATAATTCATACACCTACTACATATCAATATAATAAGTAAAAATAAATTTTATATTATTAAAATAAAAACTTAATCTATTCCGAATTTATAGTCCGATGACGCTGATAATTATTCCAGGGTTTTTAAGTACTTAGCAGGAGTGCAACTACCAAATAAGTACGTAAAATGTAGTTCTTATACAAACCACACAAATTATTCCTTTTCGTAACATAAGAGTATGGAGATTGTGTTCGCTATATTTCTATTATTATTAGTTTCGACGAATTTCTGTTTAGCTTGTCACTTAGAAATTATATAAACGAATGAACATATGAAGGTAGACTAATGAGTAATTTAGTTCTGTGTATAATAACTAGCTTTTGCTACTAGCCATTGAAGAGTATGTTTTGTCATCAAATCGTAGGAATAATCCTACGATTTGATGAAAAAAGGGATATTGTTGCGATTAAGGGATAACCCTTAACCGTTAAAAAATACTGTGGTATTAATGATCAGCTCAGGAACATCAAATGATAGCTCCCGAATGCAAACACTTGACTAATTAAAATAAAAGTGTTTAAATACACTACACGTGCTTACAATATTTGAGAATATTACTCGATTTATCTGGGATTCCATCATCAGATCCTGATTTGGCGATCATGGATTCATCTCAAGGGTACCTTTCAACCAAAAAAAAATATAACTGAGGAATTATCACTAAACATACATGAAAAAAACCTGACGAATATTAAACATTCTCTTTTTTTCGAAGTTGGTTAATAAATATGTAACTTAATAAAGCACAAGTCAAGTCGGAGCTTCTTGTATCGGCGACGATATTCCTAAATAAATTATTCGAGCGAATTCGATATAGTCTTGGAGAATATAATACTAACGTGTTCGGACTCACGTTGAACGTAAATCATAACGGAAAAACATAAGTAGTAAGTAGACACTAGTGTCTTCTTTACTTACAACCTCTGTACGCGTTCAAAGGAAGCGCTTCGGGTGTCGGCGAGTCGTCGCTGTCGGTTCACGTTTCGTGCACGTTAAGACGCGAGGCGGAAGTAGAGCCGAAACCGTAGGTAAAGCTACAAAGCCGGACATCTTCGGTAGAGTAATTACATTGCTCGCTGTCTCTGCTGGGAGTCGAACGTCGTCGGGCCGCCTGCGGGGTTAGCAAGGCGCCCTAGAGAAGCGTCTCTATATAAGGGCTGTCTTTTTCGCGCAACGCATTAAATGAAAGGGACAGTCTTATAGTGAAACTCTTGTCTAGTGCGTCATGCTAGGCCCGCTGGAGATCTCGCGCTCGCCCAAGAAATCCACGGTCACTTTGACGTCTTGCAAGGCACTGGAGCGATATGATTTCGCAACGAAACGATGCGATAGATTTTCTTCGATTAGAGCTTTTCCTGAATCGTTTATTACGTTATTCGACGTGCGACGGAACAGGCGGTGCACTCTGCGATGTCAAATCAAATCAAATCAAAAATATCTTGTATTTTGTAGATAATAGAATTACGCTTCAAATACGTCCTTATGGCGTTCTTTTGGTATTAACATTAACGCCTATTCCGAACGCTGATTCATTTTTAGGTTTCGCTCAAAGACACATGACAGATAGTCAATAAAACGAGCACAACATTTGATAATTATATGAAACTGCCTGATAGTCGAGCAGTTCAGTCCCACGGGTTTTTTCCGTTAATATATTCAGATACGGGTAATATTTCGTTAATATATCAAGCCCGAAATGCGAAAAACGGTGGAAGAATGAGCCTCATCGATTCACAGTAGGTAGATTCAGCAATATGTCGTGACCTAGCTCGCTCGTAGAACGGATATCCGATGAGGAAGAAAAATTGGTAGAGTGGCGACGCCGACCGGACGTTAGCATGCGACAGCCACAAACTAGGTGAACTGAACTCGATAATGAAGGTGGTGGGTCCTGAACTTGATAATGAAGGTGGTGGGTTGCCATTGGTTGCTGGTGACCCGGGGCCGTAAGTGCTGGGGATTTAGAGGTTGGATTAAATCTAGCAGTGAACATTAAATGGTTGAAACGAAACAACGAATCTTAAGTTCTAGCATAGGTAGTTCAGGATATCATTTGCGTATTCGATTAATACAAGTCACGTCACTGCATTATTCATTAGATTATTCGAGTTTAAAATAAAAATATGTTATAAAATACGCCATTATTTTCTAATTTTAAATTCAATGTGGATAGGCTTGTTCGCGGAAAACAGGTTCTTGCACATTTTATGCTGTCAAATTCAAACCTTGTTCATAAATAAGCAAGTGTCATTTGTAATTAAGTATTATTTTATTTAAAAACATGTTTTTTTTTATTAAAAACATGTATAATAAATTTCTCTTCCATCGACTAAATGATGCTTATTTTTGAGGTCTATAGTTTCTTAAAATATTTTGAGTCGGGTTTGTAGCTCGTTTACGAGTCAAAATATATGATTGAGATTATTAAAACCGGCTATTAGGTTATGTGATAAATAATGCAATAATTCGATAAGATATTTATAATCTGCACAAATTACAAACTGAATTTTAAAAAAGTCATGAATATATAACATGAAAAATTGCATTCGAGCACCTGCTAAATTCATATCGTAGTTGTTCTTTGTTTTACAGCAGAAAATAAAAATATTAAACTATAAATACTCTTGGAAATTTTCGTAAAGGCCGCTCGTCCAGTCAGATTAGAATATTATCGAGTGGTTTGCCTTTGTAGTGGGCGGATACAGCATCGGTTCAAAAACTATACGATGCCCAATTTTGTACCGGACCGCAGTCCGCACACCGAACACTGTGTTGCAAACACGCATGTCCTTGAAAATTCTGCGAAAATTGTTCGACGTACAGTTTTAATTAAGAAGTAGTCCTTCACCGTTGAAACAAAAAAATTGTACTCGATACTTCAATCTGTGCAATAATTGGGAAAATATTTAGTACTGCACGGAGTGCTTTTGTAGAGTATCAGTTCTCTTATTTACAAATGGCGTGTAACCAATTTTTTTGTCGTAGCTTTTAGCAATCATTCGAAGAAAGGAATAAAAAAAATTTTTGGCAAGTTTGTTTCAGTGCGTCTTACAAACAAGTTCGCTCAATATTAATTTTGTCCGTGTTGTATCATTAAGTAACAGTAGACTCAATTTGTTCTCTTTTTAATAAACAGTCCTTTGTTATATATATATATATATATATATATATATATATATAGTAACAATATAGTTCACACCCATTTCATCTAAAAACCTATAACACCCTAGAATATCATTTATTATATTAAACATTTAGACCTGAACGCTCACCATCTATTATTTTTTAACGAAAACTGCTTAATAATACATTTGATCTACAGAAAAATAAATTTCATCAAGATAAATGACGTTGATTAATTTTTGACCACGTGTTTTTGTACGACAAGAAAACAAATGAGGAGTGTTAAGCGCACACGCAGCTTTAATTGGCTGGGATGATTCCACCATAGAATCACAATGGCCAAGTCGTCGAGCTGTGAACATACTGGGCCGGCGAGGCGCCGCACAGCGTTCTCGGGGTCGAATTAATGAACGTCACTCAAATGATGCGCCATCTCAAGTAGTACGTGGGAGCGAAACACGTATTATTTTTCATAGCGAAACACTATAACTGTCTTGTTCTTTCCACTCTCAAGATGGAACGCCGCACTTAAGTGTGCCTTTTTTTAATACGACCCTCAGATGACAAGCTCCGCCCGAGATCGGCACGCCTCTATGCGGCGCGCGTAGAACTTCAACTTTAAAGAGGGCCTATCTGAAATTTTTCTCTTATGATTTTTTTTATTGAAGTGTAATTCTTTAGGCGCGACTTGGGAGCAACTGAAAACTTCTTGTCGGACGGAACTAGCGTTTAGCAAAATCTATATTCTGTTTACGCAGTTTCCGTTTTCATAATTCGAATTTTAAATTTGGCGCCATGTCAGAAATATTTAAACTCAAAGTGAGCAATATACGAAAACGACAACTGCAATCTGTTTGATAAAATCTATATTACTTTTAGGCAGATTGCACATTTATGATTTGAATTTCGGATTCGTCGAACATTGAAATTCAAAGTGGCCAACATTCAGAAGAGGTAACTTTAATGTAATAGGAGTTTATTAATATTATGTTATCGATAATTAGCTGTATCCCGGCTCCGTCCGGATAGGAATAACGTGAATCCTTAGATTTTTTTTATATCAAACAATATAAAAAAAATCAATCAAGATCCTAAATTTGGTCAATACGACTGAAACTTAAAGTGTTTTACTGATATTTAGTTTAAATAGAATATCTGCCAAAAAATCAAACACAGTAGTTTTAGTTCAATCGTATGTAGAGGTTACACGCATTCGTAATCTAATTTATTATCATTTTATGATAATCATCACAGTGTTTTTATTTTACATTTTAAAATTAAGGATTTAAAATGTACATATTAATGTAGCTACTAACTTTGAAGAACGTTTAAATTATATTTTTGTGATTTTCATTTACTTATTTTGTAAGTATTCCTGATTATGTTGTCTTTATGTTTTTTTCGTAATCTTGTCAAAATCACTAGTCACTTTTTCATGATAGAGTTATGTATTTAGTATATTCGTACACGACGTTTAAAAAGTTAAATTATAATTCGACTATTGCATCGTTAGAGTACGTTAATGGCGAATAAAAGGGTAAAATATTAGTTAATACATACCACGTATGAAATCTGTCCAAAAATGTTTTACCTTGGGTAAATTCTCAAAGTAAAATATTTTTTATAGGGCCTTGGAAACCCAGTGCTCTATTACTTGAAGAAAGAAAGAAACAACAAATTTTGTGTGTCACGACACTTAAACTGAAAAGTTGACCGTCGTGATCAAATCAGTTTGCATTTGAGTCGTCTGTAAAATAATATACCAATAATGTTTCACACGCCCCGTTGGGCTATATTTGCGAACTGGTATTGTGCTATTATACAATCAATGCTAAAAAAATGTCTGGGGTTTTCCCGTGAGGTGGGCAATTCTGATTACAAATATTCCTTTTTTCACTTTACTTGGCTGTTTAAATGCAGTTTTTGTAATAATCATCGTGGAAGTTGGAAACTTTGGCATTTTTGTATAATAATGAATAGAACCTTGATTTATTCTAGTGCAGAACATCTAATAAAAGTAGATAGTAAATGTTAAGATTTTTCTCTTATAAAAAATAGATTATTTTATGTATACCGGACATAAATAGGATTGGAGTCGGACTGCGAACGGGACGAGAGACAAAATCAGAAGTGGAATTAAAATGAACTGAAGTAAGTTTGGGAACAAAAATAGAAATGAGATCACGGACGAGAGCATAAACAGAATTAAAATTAAAACTGAGATTAAGATCGAGATCAGAATTCAGAGATAAATTGGAGCGCCAAACTCGGGCAAAGTCGCAAACAAAAGCTAGTGTTTAATATTAGCAATCACCTTCTACCTTTGAAAAACTATATGTTATAGGCTTATGTTGGCGTTGTGAGATTTTTTGCGAACCAATAAAAGCCAGAAGAATACCCTCCTGCATCTTTATTCATATTTCAAATCGAGGAGCTCAGCATTTAAGATCTTCATGCTATTCCACTGAGGGTTGGGGATGAGGTAACAACGTCCTATATTGGGGTTAAACGACGCACAGAGCGAGTGCTTCAAGTTAAAAATTCATCGGTCCATAGGTACTTCTGTATTTGCGCATCGAACTAGTTACTATACCAACTAGTTCAAGCAAAATAACAACCTCTAGGCTAACGCTAAAACGAATCAATTCGATAAATTCTCTTTGATAGTATCGTGATAACGATTCTAGATTCTTGAATTTTTTTTCACCACAAGTTCGGCCGTTTTTAAAATCACTCATGTATTTTAGATCACTTGAAACTTTTTTAAATATATGTCTTTATAAGCTGGCCAAAAATTTTCAAAACGTTTGAAGTACATCCTAGACGTGGTTGGTTATTATCTTGTCTAGATTTCAATTCTTATGTCTTAAAGTAATGTGTAACTGAACGCATATGATAATAAACTGATACAACAAACCAGAAAATAATATTACTAAAATACGAAAATACAATATAAACTAGACATGGTTCAATGTTTCATTTCTTACAAGTTATTCTTATTAATTATAATTCTGTATATGGTCATGAATAACTTAAAAAAAAAATCTTTTTATGCTATTAACATGCATCATATATGACGAAGCTAAATTAAGTAACGCTCATAGGGATCGTCATCGATAATGCAAAGTGTACCACTTCGTACCAAAAAGGTATAATTACAAACCGGCGGCCAGTACAGCGCTGTGTATTTACTTATGTCGCAGTTTAGACTTTATAATTTTTTATTGAAAATAATTCATACTTTACATTTCGCTGAGAGTAATTGAATAGATCGCTCTGACTCTTAGTTTCATATTCGTTCTATTTCTTTAAAATGTAATAAGAAATTAAAAAAGACAATTTAAAATATGTGACATTTTACATAAGGTTCCCTAAAAATTAAAAGTGAATTTATTGAGAAAAGAAAAGTACATACAGTAATATTTTAATAAAAAAATATACGAATAATAAGAATAACATTATAACTATACAGATCTCTAAAATGTTTACTTATTTACATAATGTGACTTTCTAAAAAATTATAAATACTGATTCAAGAACTTAATTTGGAAAAAAAAATGGGATAAAATTCATTTATTATTTAGGATAATTGGATAAATATGCATACATAAAAATGGATGTTCATAAATCAGTAATCATTAAACTCCGACTACATTTTACCAATCATCATGAAAGTAGATACATGAAAACGATTTTTTCATGCAACAGTTTTATATGAAATCTATTGTATCATTTATCCTTGACTTCGTCCTTTTGTACCGTTGAATTGAACCATATTTTTGTACTACTGAACTGAAGTTCTATACAGTTTCTAAAAATTCTCTCACTAATGGAAAATTACGCTGTTTCGGAGTAGGTAATATAGCTTATATTTAATTTTGATACTTGAATTTGTCCTGCCTTCGCACAAATCGGAACCACAGCCGGCGGCGGTATCAGAATTAAAAGCGGGACGGGGAACAAAATTCGGTCCCTGGATCAGGAACGAAATCGAGAACGGTACCAGGGTAAAAACCGAGACCAGAAGGAATAAGGTTGACCTGATATCAGGTACAGAATCAGGTACAGAATCAGGCATAGAACTAAAAGCAAAAATGAGAGCGGGAACGAAAGTGGAATTGATACGAAGATCGATCCATATAAGAGATGAATGAACACATTCTACGCCTTCGTACGGAGCCGAGGGCGGTAAGCTAGCTATTATATATAAAACTGATGGTGACTATCAAAAAAATAACAAAATACGTGAAAAGGAATCTCTTCGCTGTTTTATAGCGTATAAAAATAATTATACTTCAACTGTAAACATCTGATACCACATAAAAACGTCGACACAAAGCTATGAAACTTGATAGCAAAATCATTTACCGTCAAACTATTGACGGTAAGATTTAATTCTGGATAAGCCCGCAAAGATCTATAAAATTTAATGTCTATTCCTTATGTCCGATAATAGTAAATATTTATTATTTGTTTAAAATATAAATGTTTTCACTTAAAATTAAATATTTTCCAATTATTTCACGTCACAATCGCAGACATCGCCGGGACACGCTAAATTAAATTAATACCGGTTCTAATTAATTAGGAGGATTCGAACTTTATTGGACACGTTTTAATTGACGTTTGAGTTTTGGTTTCATCGGGCTCATCGGCCCATGAAAATATGAGGAAATTAGGAAAAATTTTTGTTTGTTATCGAAAAGGAGTGTATTGATTTGTTTTTAATATTTGATTTAAAGTAGACTTTTAAAAGTTCAGACTATTTCTTTCAATATAGAAAACACCACAAAAGTGTATAAAACAATAACCATTTATTTGGTAATTACAAAACTTATTAATTTTCACTGTTATCATCCAAAACTCAACCTTTGCATATAGCTCTGGATAATAAATTTATGACTTTAGCAAACCATTTGTTTCGTATTATTAGCTTCGATATTGCTACAGAATTAAAAATGGAAAATATTTAAAGAGCATTTTTTCTAGCGTCTTCCATTCGCCTTTAGTTCAAATTAAGTGAACAAGAGTAATTAAGTAATTCTTAAATTTAGACGAAGTAACGATGGAAAATTGAAGGGATTAATTTTAATGAAACTTGGTTTCGTACAATAGGGTATAAAAGATAGTTATACTTGAAAATGAAATGATTACGACATGGGCTTGTTTAAATTTTTCTGTATAATAACTTAACGAGTTTTAATATTGAATATTTTAAACTTATAGCAATGTTATTCTGAAAAAAATGAAAGTCGAGTAATTAAACGATGAAAAAGAGATGAGCAAAGGAAAATTTTAAATTTTTATTTAATGTCGATGGCGATGGTAATGTTTGTCGTATTCTATTGATACCACTTGCAGTAGCGTTGTAGAAGACGAATTGGGTTTTCGATAGTTTTTTAAAACACCGATTACGTTTAGCGTTAATTTTATTTTAATCTAAATTGGTACATTTTTAGTCCTCCGAATTTACCTTCATTTGTATATTCATTTTATGAATCACAAATATATGTTTATGACAATATATTAGAAACTTAAGGATCGTAAATGTCATTTTCTTCTTGCATGTAATTGTATCGGAAACGTAAAGCCGTGATAGACAGACGCATCGACGACAATAAGAAGAAGCCTAATGCCGTTGCGATCCTATAAGCCTTCTCGTTATCGGTTGTTGAAAATGTTATTTATGATCATAAATAACATTTTTTTCACAATTTATTTCATATCAGTTCATTTTTTTCATTTTATGGGTATTTACATAAATACCCAAATTCCCAAACAAAACCTTAAAACTATAATATTATTTTTTATCTCACACATTATTTTTCATCATGTTTCTTAGATGTTCATTAGCCTGTATCTATACAAGTTAATGAGTATAAACAGCTACTGTAGAACCTTTTTTTGAAATCGAAATTAGAATCACGATTGATGTTGATAATGGGATTAAGATCAGGTTTAGAATCAATGTTTTAATAAAGATTAAAATATCGATCATCAATTCTTTATCCACGCGGGCAGAGACTCTGACGAACGCTAGTATGCACTATGTAGTCTACTCACTTTTTAATTTCCATTTTGGGCTTAAGAACCTGCGTTCTTTTTCATAACCACACGCACTCTTTTTGTGTATCAGAAATTAATCCCTTCCAGTCTGACTAGTGACTGAAAACGAAACGCTGATGGATGATCCAATGACCCCCCACAGAATGTGTTCAAAAAAACCTTTATCTTTAAATTTTATATATGGGAAAGTATCGTTATATCTTTCTTTGCAATTCGATGAAACGATCGACAAATCGATTTTAAGCCGTTGAGATGTGAACGGATGAACGGACGTGACGAAAGTGCAAAGATTCATTTTTTTGGTTTTGACTAAGAAATCTTAAAACAATATTAACATGTCAAAGACAAGATAAATACTATTTCAACAAAAGCCTTTATGACGATTTTACATCTATAGATTAAAAACTCCATCCACCGAGTTAATATTTTCATTAATAATTTGAAAAATGAAATATCGTGAGTTGCCAGCGCAGAAATTTAAACTCATATACGTGGGTTACGAGTTTCAATGGGGGAGAGGTCGCACGCAAAGAGTACGTAAACACCTAAACAAACCTCGTAAACGTTTATGCATATTTAGGAGGCGTCGTAATGACGTCGCCGAAATGCCGTTTCGAGCTCAGGTATCGGACATTAAACCGGTAATTTTCGAAGTAAAACGCACTGTTGTGTAGAAAGTCGATCGCTAAGTGCGGAAGCGGCCGAGAGCCGGTGTTACACTGCGAAACGATGGCGGCGATCGTGGACCGTGGGAAGTGCGCGCGCGCAGGCCGTCGGCCCATTCGGCGTGGACAATGAATGAGCCGGTCTTTTTGCTTGTAAACGTATCGGCGAATTGTTTTGATTGGTTTGACGAAGAAGAGATTCTCTTTAAGCTTTGTAGCGTCAACTGAAAAAGGAATCACGCATTTATGCACTTCTTGAGCTCTTTGTATTAAAAGCTAAGTGAATTATTATTATTGGCTTCTTTTTGATTCGGAATCATGTTTCACTTCTACTATAATGATAGGCACAGTTCAGCTACTAAGCTATACTTGCACCAAACACATCTATTTGTAAGATTGAAGAGACTCAAATGCAATGGTAATACTGATAAAAAAAATATTTATATTTTTATTTCTAGAACAATTATTAATCGATTTTGACCAATATATATTTTTTTTACTTTTACTGCAAATTGTCAAATAAAAAGTGCAAAAAATAAATAAATAATCAACATATCGTTATATTCGAAAAGAAACGTGATATCTAAGATTGCATTCACGCTAGCATTATAACAACAATGTGAATCTGCATTTGGAATAGGTGGTAATGTCGAAAAGAAATCACTAATGACGTATTTCAAGTGTGATTACATTACCTACGAAATAAGGATATTTTTGATTTGATTTGAACTGATTATTTTATAGCAGCCGTTACAATCAATTCATGACGAAGAAAAAGCCGTTAGAATCATGATGATATCCATCTCAAAATCGACGAAACTCGCTCATCGTAAAATACAGATGTCGTAACTATCGCTTAAACAAAAATAGTACGTATTTGGGTAATTATGACGGAAAACAGCTTAGCGCGTATTAAAAATATCAAACATTCGGATTGAGCCATTCTGGGCTACTCTGATGCACGTCTCAAGGCTCAAAATACATTTGTACGTTATACTACATGTCAACGAGTGCAAGAATACCAAATATACCGGCGCATGCGTCCGTACCGTTGCCAAAAAATGGCTTTAAAAAAAAAAAGAGTTCCTGCTAAAGATAAATCAGACGCGTCTCTTTAAAAGCGGAATATATTATTTTGACTCGATCTTCACGTTTCAATTTATGTTTACAGATTATATGTTTCTGCATTGCTTTAGCTGGCGCGGGATACGAAACCAACAACACGTTATTTAAATTATTTAAAGAGGTCACTGAAGGTAGTTTCTTATTTTCGTAAATATTATTTTATTTAAGGTTTTTTTTTTATATTTTTAAGCAAGTATAAAATTATAATTCATCAAACTTATACACGTGGAATGAGAGAGACATTGTTAATATGTTTATTGACCTGCCGTTTTTTTTTTGCTCTTATACGGAGCAATGGGAAAAGTAGTTTCGATCTCGAATTGTCCGATAGCGTTGAATATCATTCCTTGATTTTTACATTCTTATTTGGAATGCAACGACACAATCATTATTATATAAAATATATAATTCTTTATAACATAAAAAAATATATGTATAATTCATGCAGATCACATTCGAATTCACTTCCACGTTCATCGTATTTATGCTGTTATCTCTGAGGAATTTCAATGTATTTCCGCTTAGAATGTCATTTTGGAATTATATATATAAAATATGTAGGTAGATTGATAATTTTAATTATTTAATTACTTATCAATCTACCTACTGTGTGTATACTCGATTTTATTGGTAGCCACTGAAGAGTAGTCTCTGGCAAGAAATCATAATATTATTCCCCAACTCTTAACCGTTAAGGAGTGATAAGGCTTCAATTATTAGCTCAGCAAGATGAGACGATAACTCCTAGACGAAAAAATCTGAATAACTGAAGAAGAACTTAAACACATACTATGTGTTTATTATATGTGAATACATCTCTCGATTTCTCTGAGATTCCATCATTAGATCCTGATTTTGAGAACAATGAAGCCACCTCGAAAGTAATACTTTTTCAAATAAAAAAAAATACAAAATTGGTCCACAATTGATGAACATATCATTGAACATAAATAAGAAAAAAAAACGAAAAACATTCAGTTAAATATAGAATCTTCACCATTATTGAAGTCGCTTAAAAATATCACTCTTTGAGGATTCGATTCGTCATATTAAGTCGCCTTCTTGGACGAAGTCTCGCGTTATTACACGACTCATACAAAATTCCACGTCAAAAGAACAGCGATTAGAGTGCAAATAAACATATTTATATATGAAAAAAACTGGCAAAGTGCAATTGGGACTTGCACATCAAAGGTTCCATGCTACTGTACCTTACTTAACACTACATAGGTTTTGAAATAGGTAATAAAAAAAAACAAGAACAAAAACTAAGGTCGAACAAAAAACGCCAATTAAAAGTACTTGTAGGAGGACCCCGTTTAATTTTCGATTTTATTTTATTTTAGCGGTGGTAGTAATACATATTTTGTAAAAATGTTGAGTTTCTAGCTATTACAGTTCAAAAGATATAACTCTGTGATGGACGGACGGATGTGAGGACTGGGGAGTGTTAGTAATAGGGTCCCGTTGGCACCCTTTGAGGACGGAATCCCAAAAGCCGAGTGTGGGTAGAAATTCACACCCAGTTTCTTATGATCTAGAATTACTTAGAATGCTTTCAATGTTTTCATTCGGAATGTAAGAATTGATTACGATCTACAAAATTAAAACAAAGAAAAGAGTGTCGGATTTGTATGTTTCTAATGTGAAACACGTAAATCTATTTTAAACGTTAACATGGGCCTGATGATATTTTTTAATTAGAATACATGTATATTCTTCTACTTTTCAATTAACTACATACATGATCATTAGCGAACAAAAAAAACCTAACACATTAGTACCACAAATAAACCGCATAGCGGTAGAACCTACATTACTATTATAAGCACAATCGGATATTTTGTAAATAAATTCATCATTTCTATCATGCTATGTGTACGATACCTTAGTGCGGAACTTTTAATTTTAGATTCGTTCCCATATGTCGTGTGCCCATCAATACTTTCATCCTTAATCCCGTAACGTAATTTTCATTTTGTCGTTTTCTGTTTCACAGCGTCGACGCACAAAGTTGTCGCAAACACCTAAATGAAATATTTCCTAATCCAATTATTATTGTACTTCATTTTCCTATTCTGTTTTCATCTATTAGAATGATTAATATGATAGAGATTAAACATTTAGAACAATCCGTAAATCATTAATACTTAGATAATTAATAAATAGAACCGTTAAAGACACACCTGCCAAGTGCCAGTCAGATTCGCGTACCGTTGGTTTCGTACATGCTACAATACATTTGGGTTACATACTAAAGGTTTTTTTTACTCAGAATGGAATTCTTAACGCTAGCCAGAACGATACTTGATCGATTTTTATAATTTGTCGGTTTACTTGCGGTTACTATAGGCTAGGGTTGCCAACTTTTATTAGAAGAAATAGAGTATATTTGTCTTCAAAAGAGGTAAATAAAGAGTATGGACTTTAAAAAGACTATGATATATTTAAAATTATTAAAAGGTATTTTGTACTTTTTGCAGCTCATAACAAAATAATACAAAACAAAAAACAAGAGTATCTTAGCGCAATATATTAGTGTTATGAATTATAGAGTAGGCTTACATGATATAGAATACAATACTCTATTTGAGTACAGTTGGCAACCCTATATACGGCAGACACAGTAAAACATTGATAAGGGCATGTTTTTAGTTCGTGACACTTGTTGTTATTTTATGTTTCGTTTTCCTTATTATTTTTGTTATTAATTTTATAATAATCAAACAATAATTGTTTGAAAATTACAAAAGGTGCAGCCTTTTAAAAGTACGACAAACGAACAGATATGCAGATGGTATAGACTTAGTAATATTTCTATTAAAGTTATCAACTTGTTCGAAAACATATTCCGAAGCTGAGTGTTTAAAAAAAATGTCAAACTCAAACAAAAATGTCAAACAAAAGTAACTCAAAATAACGCCAGGGCACTTACGTGAATAATATTTGAACGGATATGTTTTTTGAAATTTTTATATTTTAATGGTAACAAATTTATATGTAAAATAAAAGTTTTGAAATGCACATCTGTGAAAGTGTTTTATGAAAAAGTATAAAAACGGTACCTACAGTAAAATGGAACAGTTGTATGTGAGATAGAGAAGCCGTTTATGATTTTTATTGTATTTTCTTAAAATAGCAGTAACTACAAAATACTTATTGCCTATTCCTATAGGTATATGCTATGCCAGAATTATGCGTTACTGTAATTATAAAAACAGACCTACATTATCTTTTATGCCGTGCTGGCATCCGCTGGTGTGATGTTTTAATTTGACAGTACATAATGATTACTCAGCCAACTGTGGATGATCAGGAAATTCTGAGACAGTCATTTGCTTAGTTATGACGATATCTGTCAAGAAAGAAATTGCCAAGTCTTACCCGTCACAATACAGGAAAATTCAATATAACTGTATTTTTTACCTATTAGGGTAAGTGTGGGTATTACCGCGGCTAGATGTGAACGTCTAACTTAAAAGCATATTTCAAAGATTCACTATAATATCGTCTTAATTTTTTTCTTGTCGATAATCAACTTATTTAGAAAAAATTAAGAGTATGATTTTATGTGAATTCATTAAATAATTAACATTTGAAAAGAAATTATAAGTGCTAGTATTACCGTGGACCTTAAAATGACTTGTGACAATTACCGCGCTACAATTACCGTGGACGTTACAATTACCGTACAATTACCGCGGAATCTGATGGAAAAAATTAATAGAATAAATTATAAGGACAACGTTTAGTAAAACAATAGTTTTTATAAAAATTAACTTATTATAAGCATGTTTCAATTTTGGTATAGCTGATAATACAATTAAAACTATACATAAAATATTTAATCAATATATTTTCATTTTTTTTGAATTTATTTGTCTTTCAATTCAGCTGCTTTTTTCAATAATGATATTTTGAATTTCAATTTCTTTTATTTTTGTTCTTGTTTATGATTTTGTTTCTCAGTTTTATTTGTTTCTAAGTATTTCTTCTGATATAATCTCTTGTTCAATTTTAATTTTCTTCTTAAAACTATTGTTTTTCTTTGACTGTATTTCGTTTTCTTTTTTAATCGATTGCCATTGAGTGGTCAGCACAGATGGAATTTTCATCGAATTAATTGCACGTTTTATTTTTGTTGAAAGATCACACCTTGGCCAATGTAACAGTTTTGAAATGGATCAGAGAATTTTTCAACTTCTAGGTCACAATTATTAGAGACATCTTCAAGTGGAAGAATTTTTCCGTCAAAATTTTCAGAAGTTGAAAGAAAATCGATTAAACTTTCCAAAAGCTAATCCTTCAATATTCTTTGTATTTTCTTCTGTCGTTTCTAAATTACTTATTGTTTCACTAGATGAACTTTTTAATCTATTGAAAACTTTTTAAAGTCAATACCTAGCATTAACATCCAAGGGACATAGTCCACATGCCTTGAATCCATGTTCCATGATTAAGTACGAAAACCGATACTGACATGCAGCAAAGTGACAATTACCGCAGTAAATTAAAAGTGATAATCAATTAAAATTCAATATTTGTTAGGATTTTAAGCATTAAAAGTATAATCTTACTCTGAGATGTAATAAATATAGATCTTTAATTCATAGAAAAATACATTTTAATCGAACCTACAATTGCACACTAACTGCAAAAAACGATGACATTTTTCCAAACGATCAATCAGTTTTCAATCATTTATAACAAACTAAATAATTAAATTTCATACGGGTCGTTTTAATTACATTTTAGAATTAATATATTTATTGCTGAATTTTTGAAATTACAAACAATTGTGTGTAATTAGTTTGTAATGTAATGAAAAAATCCGCGGTAATACTCGCACCCGCGGTAATACCCACACTTATCCTATTGATTTCAGCTCATATCGATTCATAACTCTACAATAGTTATAGAACAATCGAAAATGAAGCAACGAGAGCACGGAATCGGGTCACGTGCCGGCGTGTTGTGGCCACGCGCGCGCACGCGCACCACATAATGGCCGTTCACGATGGTCCTTCGGTCGAGGATTAACGGTCGATTATGCATGCTCCGGATACCAAAATAAGGATTGAGTAGTTTGTGTAGTCTGACTAGAACTGGCTAAAAAAATTGGGATAACGTTGGTCTGTAGATCGGTAAGGCTGGGGCTCTTTCTCAGGAACTGTTCATCACAATTACTGGTAGCCGAAAATCAATCTTAACAGTCAAAACGTTTAAGTATTATTATTTAATGGGCTTAAGCTTTTATAGCAAAAAATTCAAATGACATCAGATGGGATGACAAGGGTGTAAGGTGGAAAAAATTAAAAAGTATAGTATAATGTCTATGGATAACATAGTACACATTTGATTAAAATTTACGTAATACTCTTAAAACGAGTCATCCTTTCAAATGAATTAAAAACAAATAACAAGTCAGTTTCATTTTCAATGAGACTAATTAAAAAAAACATCTCACTTTTAAATAAAAAGCAAACAACATATGAAAAAAAAATACTATTGAACTTGCTTGGTATTTTAAGTACCCATGAGAAAAATAAGGTTCTTGGTAAAAATAAGGTTTTATTTTTCGACTGCTGTTACTAAAATTATAATAAGAGTTTGAAGCTGGACTTGTTACTTGTTACTAGACTTGTCAAGTTACAATTTTGTATGGTCATCGCAAATTTATTTCATCATTTAATGATAAATAATCGTTTTACACACTACGTAGATCGTAGGATAAAACGGTTCAGTTAACTTTTGATCCTGACTAAAAAATTTATGTGTAGATAAATTAACTTTTTGACTAAGAATATAGAGCAGATTCTAGTAAGTAGTATATGCAAAGGATAATGTAACGAGATTTCAGTACAGTCAGTCAGTAATAATTATTGGCATTTGTGGGTAAAGTATACAAATGAAGCAATATTTACATGGGTGTGACGGAAAGACTGAATACTATGTGATTAATTGTTTAATATGTTATTAGACAATATCGCAAGGTTGTCCTAACAAATTAATGCAACTAGCTGTAACAAGTAATATTTTTGTGGGTCACAAAACCAACACAACAAAATTATTTGAAGTATTTTTCATTTTTAGAATTCTAGCTCAATAAGATCTAGCCTTGATTTAAAAAAATGTTTCATGACAATCAAATCCAGTATCCATCGATGCGTAGTACGGCAAACTTATTTTGCAATAATCAATCACATCGTCGACGTACGTTAAGATTTTCACGACAAGCATTCGGTTTACAAACACCATGTATAATAAACGAACCTTTCCCGATACGCTTTCAGCAATAATATGACGTGAATAATAAAGTTTCTTTACGCAGAAACGGGCCTCGCTCGCTGCCGGTTTCTTTTCGTTGGCTCTGCGAGAGCGCCGCAGTGGCCCAGTGACGAGTTATGACATCTCATTTCCTCTCAACGTTTCACCTAACAGGTACCCGGTGACATCGGTGTCTGAACGCTGACTCTTTGTTTACGAAAGCTCTAAGTATGTCCTTTTATTAAAAACTGTGTTTTGTAATCAAAAGAGTTATTTTGATAAGGGAAAATGTTTACCTGTTCCTTCGCCAACTGGAACCAAGTCTTCAATATTACAGGCAATCTCGTGAATTGGTAATGTTTTGTTGTCTTCACACTTATGAAGACATCGTCCGTAGTGATGCTCTTATTGACAGCACCGTTCAAACTCTTTCTGGTCAAAGGCTCTATAGATAGATCCGTGGCAGGGACAGATCTGTTCTGTTGAGACTTGAAATTGACTCCTCCGTGGTATATCAAAACGCTGCAATAGCCCAGAGCGATCAGCAGGGCAGCGGTCTTGATCAGTCTTCGTCCTCCCATGCCAGGGTCCGACTGCGGCACGGCAGTGACAAGTTCGACGAGCCGCTTGCACTTTATCACTCATCTGCTGTAATTTGTAAACAGACTATAATCGATAAGAAACGTAAATATTTTGGTTTAGCGTGATCGCCGCGTCCGACTATTAGCCGACGGGCCGGCACTGAGTAAAAATGTACGATAGTACAGGCGAGCCAAACACACGCTCGCGTGCCGGAGCGCTGTCCGCCGCCCCACCGCCTCGTCGTGCGAGCGAGAGGTGCAAGACCGTCTGTAGTCTTCTCTCGTACGCCTACGTATACCTGCGCGCGCGCCGTCCCGTGTTCAACTCGCCGCTGGCGCCAATTGAGTTTGTCTGACATTCGTGTCAATGGCTTTTCTAAATTAGTATTTATCTACAGTAGTTTAGAGTGGATAGTTGAAATATCTTTTAATGCATCTTCAAGTGGAAAAGTCAATTACATAAAGAACACGTCCATATCAATAAAATTGCTACCGTGTGTATTTATTTTTAAATTCATATTAATAGTATTACATTTATAAAAGAAATCTGTTCATATTAGAAAAAATGAAGAGGGTAATTTTAATAGTAGGGGATAGATTGACATTACTTTGCATCATTTAGCTTATTGCATCATTCTTATTGTTTTGACAAATTTTAAGTAACTGTATAGAATATTTATACAAACTAAGTACTGTACTGAACTGAATTATAAAACTCATACGTATTTGTATTTCGGTCTTTTTACCGTTGTTATGAATAATAAATAAGTGGGTATTATTATGACATAAAAATAAATATTCCTATTTTATCACGAATGTTTTATGTCCGTGAGGCGGTTATAATTTACATTCCCACTTACAAAATACTAATATGGAATATTTTTACGTTACAAATAAAAAGGAGAAAGTTTAATATTCATAATTTTATGGACTATTGCACTAAATATCAGAGAGTGGTGCCTGTTGACATCCGATATGTTTATAAGAAAGTGTATCGACTTATTAATATAATCAAAAATATTAAATTAATAAGTCGATGTAAGTTTCAGTATTACGATTTTTTAAATATGCAGTAAGCGTAAAAATTAAGACAACCTAAATAAGCATTTAAAATCAGTCGTTTCTTTTTATACATCCGAAGAAACAGTTAAGTTGCGTATATTGGCTTGGTATTTAATTAACATAAGGACATTTCATATTCAAACAACCAAATTGATGTATGTTGGGGATACTTGAGGATGGAACATGAAATATTTTATGTAGTTTGATACATAAGGGTGTGCTCATATTGGTTTTCATTAGAATGACACTAGCTTTTATCCGCGGATCGTTTAATTAATCGCGTTGTAATTTTATTCATTCCTCATTTTTGGTATCGAGCATTTTCATATCATTGATACCAGTCCGGTCCTGTTTTCCATTTTAGTTCCGACTCCACAGACAGTTCCGGTTTGATCATCTTCCTATTCAATCCTGCGTCCCTCTTTTCCAATCGATTTATCGCTTTCGATTTCGTATCGATCCCGTTTACAATATTAATTTCAATTTTTTGTAAATCATTGCATAAAATACTGTATTTTGTGTTACAATTTATTTAAATACATCCAACCGTTAGTGCGTCATTCGGTTAAAATCGAGAACCACCAAACAACGTCAAAAAAATATCACATTTGTAATGATATAATAATAGGTTATAGTACTGACAAATGATGTTACGTAAAAATCTATCGTTAGTTTTAGTTCACTATAAACTTCTTATTATAAAACTATTAACTAAATATATAAAGTACATTAAATATGAAATTGTTATGAATCATATTTTTTGTAAATCGGACATTTGACACGCTCTCATATTTTCGCTTTCGTTCTAACTCATTCTCTCACACTATATCTTCCTCTCCCCCACACTAAATCCTCATCGTCTACTACAACTTCTTCTAAACACTGCAAATAATAAGTATGACCGTCAAAATAAAAAAATATGACTTTTGAAATGTATTAATTATAAGGGTATATACGTACAAATAAACACAAAAAATAAACAGCAATTTATATTTTATGTGGCAACAAGTTCTATCAGTTTTTTTTTATTTCATCACAATCGGTTTAATCATTGTCGACTTATAAGTAGATATACAAAGAAGTACACAGAAAAATAAACAACCTTCATTCAGCAAAATTCATTAAAAGCAGTTAAACTATTCTTGAGTTATAAAAAAAACTCACTCAAACGAACAGTCAGACAAACAAACAAAAAGTAGTCTATGTCTGTTTCTAGATGTCAAACTATCTTCGTATTAAATTTCATCATAATCATTACAGTGGCCTAGGTTTGAAAACGTAACAGACAGACAGACAAAGACACTTTCGCATTTATAATATTAGAATGGATGACAAAGTACGATAATATTTCGAAATTACTGTTAATGAATGTTGCTTGCGTTTTCTGTTAGTTTGTTAAGTGGAATCCCACATTGCAATCATATAACTTTTTAAAATTTATATACATAAAAAAAACATGAGACAGAGCTCTTGGTGAATGCGACGGACGCTAAAAGCTAAGATAAAAACGATAACGTAGTACTTGAAGCATTTGAACACGGTTATTTGTTCTTGAGAGTGGAAAGTCGAAACGAATTTATTTAATTTCACATAATAAATCTGAATATCTATTTCGATAAATAATTAGAGCAGCGACGACGATTATGAATGTGAAAACACATTTTAATTTAATTTGTAACAAAAAAGACAAATATACTAAGGGATATTAAGACAAATGTTATAATTTTATAAAAACAAATGTGCAATGTTTCAATTTTTATGGAATACATCGTATTCCGTTCTCTAGACGTTACGACTTCTTTTATTTATTTTTTCATTCGTGTTTCCTGAAAAATATATATGTAATTATAATATCACTATGATGTAGCGTTCGTGCATATCGCTGTCCAAGACGCCTAATCTCTTTGCGAACTTGCAGAACCGTACAATGTTCCTAGGCCTTCGTTTGCAATGAACCGGTGTTCATTGCAGTTCACACTGTAATCAGTGTGCCTTTGAAATGGAGTCCAGTGAACGTATATTTTCTAGTAAACTTTAATATAGCTTCTTGGTGGACTCTTTTCTCCGATGTCTTTTTCATACCGTGATTTCTCTTACCTTTATGGTCACATCACGAATGATCTGAGCCAAAATTGATAGATATAAACATTTAAAACCATTTTGATGTGATTGCCTTAATTAGAGCGCATGGGCTACAACACTCCGGATTGCTGCAATAAATCAACAAATTGCACAACTTGTGTTACTGTTTTATTCTTATTTTTTCCACACAATGGTTTATATTTAAATTTCAATCTTATCCATTTTAAAAACTGTACAGACAAAAAATGTTAAACGGATCTTAAATTCATTTGAAATCAACAATGTTCAATTTCGTAAAACCGAACCACTTACGAACAAATGGAGCAAATTTTAAATGGAGCCAGAATATACAGATAATATAAAAAAGAAAACAAATGCATAAAAGATTCATTATTTTATTTTTTATTCATTATTGCGGGTGAGTGTACTTTATTGACGGCTAAGGAATATAAAGATCAGTAATTGGACCCGTGTTAGTTATAATAAAAACAGTTTAATAATTTTAAACAACTACAGAACATACACAGACTCTCAGAAAAACAGAGTAGTCTCGATAGAAGTTAAAGTTGGAAATTAATTTTGCCGCTGCACATAATTTACCGCAAGTGCCAAATTAGAATCCTTCAAATGGATACAGTAGTTTGTCATTACACCGCGTATACGTTTATGGCACGTATCGCTTTCACGTAGCTTTTTTCCAACTAATCCGTTTCGACGCGCCGCCCATTAAAGGAACTACCGGCTCACCGACGCCCATGACCGGACCGCGGGTGGTAATGAAATAATGAACGGACAGTCATTGTTGTGTTAAGTTCCGCTCAGATGAGATAATAAAAGATGAAATTACCTGCCCGCACCCGCCGAGATTAATAGCGTGATTTTTGAAAGTTGTCGGAAGCGGTCCTCCACAAAGGGGCCCGGACAAGAGCATTGATTCTGAGAAACTAAATTAAATCTTTCAATGGCGCCGCGTTACGGCTTAAAGTCATTGCGGGGCGCTAATTGGCCGTTGAAAAGAAATTTGATTTGTACTCGTCTAATTTAATTTTCGTATTACGTGACGTTTTACTTCCTTTTTAACGGACCGCGCTTTGTAAAGGAGAGTGATGCCCGTCTACAAGATGTATATGTGTGAATGTAGATGTCGCAGTCTGTTAATTTGTGTCATTTTAGAGCTGAAACGTCTGTCATCTTCGATGGTTCTGAAATCAATAAATTTATTGATTCTGAGTTGTCGAAGTAGGACAAGGAAGGAAATTCGGAATCGCGACCCATTGCAATAGTGTCGTAAAAAATAATAAAAAAAACAATTACCCTAACGAGCGGTGAGTTATAGCATAAATTAATAGATTATGGATTTTCTAAGATTTATGTCTCCCATTTCTACCTATCAAACATTTCAGCCCCAAAATCGCAAAATGATCTCGAAGCAGCCGTTTGACACAACCTAGTATATAATCGAAATCACTCGAAATAGATTTCTACTTAGAAGTTTCAAAGGCGTCGTGGCGTAAAAGTACATATGCATTTCGATGTCAAGTATTTGTCGCCTCTTTGCGGAGGTATACTCTCCCGCAATCTTATTTCTATGCATACAGTTCAGTACAGATCGGGAGATGTTGACAGTTGTCGTCAATGTCATAATGACGTTAGGTAACTAAGATCCTTTCCGATTTCAAGTCGCTTAATTCGTTTTCATATAAAAAAATTTTTGGTCATTTGTACATGGTTAAGGATCAACCTTTTGATTCAAATGCGACGCACTGACCGCTGGACTACCAATGTTCCTTACACGTATCTATATACACTTGGCTGACGCTTTACATGAAACACAAAAAAAAACAATAGCTTCTTAAGCACAGAATACGTTGGGATTTTTTTTGGCTGACTATCGTGTCTTTGTCAGTCTGTGTGATACAAAGAAACTTAATCTTGTCATCTATGCCTCTCAATGAAGGAGAATTAGGATATTAAATCTCCGCGTTGGTATATAATACGCCTTAGGGAACTCAACGACAGATGTGTCCTTGAATTTTTTCTGAATTATCTCCGCCTGAATGTAAGTTGCATTACAATGATTTTCCTCTTTGCTTTTAAAGTAGGTGAAATTGTATTTGATATTTGACTAAGTGCTATAAACGCTTAGTCTCTTATGTGTTGTCGGCTGATGTTTTGATCAATAGGCTTTAACTGCCTCTGTGTTTTAATCTCGTATACGAACACATATTTTGCTTAAACTTAAAGAAACCGAAAGCTTTTTAAATTTTATATTTTGTAACTGAATTTCATTTTCTGCTTTCGTATCTCTTTTCGGTATTGCATCTAGCTGTTTCAATTACCTCTTACAAACATATGATGTACTAGTCCACCCGACAGACGTCGCCCTGTCTTATCGTTTCTCGTGAGCGTCCGCCCATGTAGTTAATGTCCGTAGCTCCGCCAGTATGAACATAGAATGACTTCCATCATCTTTTGTATTTCGATCCCGATCAGACTCTCTATTCTGATGCCGATCTCAAACTCAATTTTGACCCCGGTCGCTATATTTTTGGATGAGAAATTTGAAAAAAATAGAGGAAAAAATAAAAAAATATAAATACAACTACAACTACGCCACCTATCACATAAAAACTATCCTATCTTCCAAATTAAAAGAAATTACATGCAGTGTATAAAATTGCATTAAAATCGGTTGAGTAGTTTCGGAGCTTAGCGCATACAAACATTATGAGAGGGGATTTTTATGTAAACAAGATAATTGTACTGTGATCTATACTTGCAAGATATTTTAATGATGAAAAAAAAACAAACCGCAAAATATCGTCTATCCGGCACAATACGCTCAATGTGATTTTATCACATTTGACACTATCTCGTTCGACGTGGACGGGTCGAAATTAATTAGCCAGCGAACTGTATCACGAGGCGCGTATATTTTTTATTGCGCCGGTTTAAATTGAAAATTTTATTGGGGTGCGGCCGGCGGCGGAGGGACGCCCGCTCCTATCGCCGAAGACGTTTTCAATAAATTGAAACGCTTTTAATTGTTTTGATGGGACCGTTCATGTCGACGTTTTAATGTCTAATAATAAATTTATACGGTAACTGCGTTTAGATCCTTTTAGATAAATTCCTTATGCGCATCCATTTATCTGTAGCTTTTGCTGCCCAAACGAGCAGCAGAAGTTGTATATAATAAATATAAAGAAATAAAAACTTATTTCTGTATGTTTATTGTTTTGAATGTTTTCTACATAGTCGCATTGAAGGTTCTATCAAAGAAGCTTAGGGTTGGAATTGTCGAGCCAGTGTACCTTACAAATGGGTTGTCTACTGACAGTGAAAATATAATAGTTTTTGTAGTTTGAAAGACAAAAAAATTGAATCATTAAAAATATTTGCTAAGTGCTGCTTACAAAAACAAAAATATGTGTTTAATGCGATTCTATGAACCCCCAGTTTCACAGGACTTAATGAAAACTCCTAACCGACAGTTTTTAATTTAAGATTCTCCATTTATTTTTTTAAATCACTTCTCGCAGTACTGGGACTGCAAGGTCGTTTTTTATTAGCTTTATCTGTAGTCTTTATA
Organism: Eumeta japonica; assembly: GCA_005406025.1. Classification (NCBI taxonomy): domain Eukaryota; kingdom Metazoa; phylum Arthropoda; class Insecta; order Lepidoptera; family Psychidae; genus Eumeta; species Eumeta japonica. The sequence goes on from BGZK01001296.1 coordinate 42,010, forward strand.
TAGGTTTCTTGAAATATTCTCTAACGTTATTCTTCTAAACAAACATGATGAATTTATAAGTATTAGAGTGGCTACAGATTGATTCCATCCGGTGCAGGCGTCGCTGGTATCAGCTCGACAAGTCATTATCCAATTTAGAACGCGTGTACAAGCAACCGGATCCTCTCATAAATATGTAGAGGAAACGCTTTAGTTAGATGTTTTGCGTCATTTCTATTTATTCTTGCTCAAAAACACTGATCACAATAAATGTGTTCGTTTCATGCGAAGCTCTTTCCAAAACTAAACCACAATGTATATATCTCAAGAGGTAAGCAATTATAAATATGAAATCTTTAGAGCGGGAATTAGAAAGATCAATAAACGATTGCTCAGTTGATCCACTTCTGATTCGGTTCTGTTCTCATATCTCTCTCAAAGAAAAAAAATACGTGAACATTTATATCTTATCAGATTGAAAGTTTCGCAATGACACTCTTTATACCGTAAAATTTCTTTTGAAAAATTATAAAATATTTTACATTTATTCATATTTTTCAAAAACAATACATTATGTTTATTTTTTTCTACAGTTTCGGTGGTGAAGTGACCTCGGCCATCGTTCGTGGATCTGATTACCTTTTAGATTATTTTACAAAGGCAAAATCGTTCTCTTTGCTTTTTAAAATTCGCAGATGACCTTATTTGTGCTGCAATTAACGATAAATTCTCAACTGAAGTTTATGATCGAATAAGTAAATTCAGATAACTATAAGGTAGGCTCGTAAATGCTGCCCACTATGACCATGACAATGGTAAATGCCTTGCGAAGACCGATAAAAGTCAATAGACAGTCACTGCAATCTACTGGAATATAATAGAAAATTAAAACGTATTTAAGAAAAAGGCATAATCACATCGTAAGCCAACTTTCATAAACTAAATGGTTACATACATTACATTTTTGTATTTTTTTATCACAGACTTTAATATTGCCGAACATATATACACATTTTTAAATGTTTACGTTTTGCTATTTATTACCATTTAATATGTATATACATTGGGTTTGCTTATTTTAGGCAATTCATTTGTTTGTTTGAAAATTTATGTAATTTTCATTACCCCCATCGTTACAATTTTTAATTCTAACTCTCATAACTCTAACTCATATTTTATTACCATATACATTTACCCACTTTTCATCTTTTATTTTTTAACTACTAATTTCTTCCTAATATCTACCGTTCTATACTGTTGCATTTTCATCATTAATGTCCTAACGCTTGATCCACTTGTCCGCATCTGTCTTCGCAATACGCGGAATCGACCATAATTTCCAGAAAGTTCCGCTCACAGTTCAAACGTACATATCAGCTTCAGCTGGTGTACACTCCCGAAGAAAGACATGGCATTCTCAGAGTGCAATTCTCTCATTGCTCTCTATCGATATTGTGAGCAATGAGAGAATTGCACGAATGAGATAACCCTGCAAGGCCGATGCCTTTCCATTTCCATTTAAGTAGAGACCGTTATGATCTCTTGGGTTCCATGGCCAACTACGTAAACATCAGTATGTCCATATTCTAAGTTTACTCTAAGTTTTAAAACACAGAAAAAACTTAATTATTTCTAAACTCGAGAGCTACAATGCCAACGCAGTGGATTGTTACTATGTTTGATATTATTATTATGATTTTGTCCTTCAATTGTCCATCTTGACGTCTTGGATTCTATTAGGGTCACAGGCGCAGTACGGCGAGTCTTTTGACTTGTAAGTATGAAGGCAGTGCATGAACTCGTCACATTGTAGGTACCATTTGAAACATAATTGTAACTTATTTAGCTTAAGTAGTATCATGAGGAGTGAGTGAATTCACGGATGGATCTACAACAGAGCGAGATCGATAATGCCCTTAGTAAAAAAAATTAATACATATCTCTAAATACACAGAAGAGTTTACTCGAAAAGAAAATAGTATAATTATTTTTAACCGACTTAGGAAAGAAGTAGGAGTTTCTCAATTCGTATTTTTTTCTGTTTGTTACTTCAGAACTCTGTCATTTATTAACCGATTTTAAAAATACTTTTTTATTTAAAAGGATTTAATTCCTGATTGATTCCTCTTTTTTTTCAAAATCTATTTTTCATGATGAGATCCATTGAGAATTGAGGGGCATCCTCATATATTATAATCATGCACTTGGCAATTTGGTTTTCAGCTATAATTGGAAATGATGAAGAAGACCATAGATAGCTAGTGGAACTCCTCATGATAAGTATTTAACAGATGGCGACAAGACATCTTAATTAAAATAGTTATAAAAGAACAAATTTAGATAACTGATTCTAATGAAAATGCTATTATGGAGTTAATCTGACGATGAAGATAGAAAGTAAGGACTGGAACTCCGTAATAAAACAGTGTATCATACCCGTGTTAGGGCTTATTGGAATTGTCATGAGATGCACGCCGTTTATAAATAAATTTTAACCAACATCAAAAAAAAAGGAGAAGGTTCTACATTCTTATGTATGTTTCAATTTAATGTATATTCAACAATAATTTCGTAAATTGAGAACCGATTTTGAATTCATTTTTGTTTTCTTTTGTGTTTGAAAGTCTATACTCCCGAGGTGCTACCATAGTCACCAAGTCAGGATCTGATGATGGAATCTCAGGGAAATCGAGGGATACCTGCAAATAATATTGGTACGTGTAGTGTGTTGGAGGCCTTTTTTTTTTAGTTATTCAACAGTTATCATCTCCTGCTGTTGAGCGGTTGATCTAAACCACAAGATTCCTCAACAGTTAAAAGTTAGGAGATAATATTGCGATTTGACGTCAGAAATGACCCTTCAAAGGCTATTAGTGAAACTTAGTACCTACACAGAATTAAAATTAATAACTTATTAATCAAGCTAAACATTATCATTCATTTATGTGACTCCAATGTGAAAATGTTAGCAGAAACACATCGCAACACTTTGGCGACCATAATAGAAATAGGGTAAATGAATTTAATATGGAAGCGAATATATATGTGAAATTGTAGAAGTTTTGTATTACAAAGAATAAGAATAATTTATATTGTTTGTGTAATAATAATTTGGTAGTTGTACCTCAATTAAGAACGTAAGGGCCCTGAAATGATTACCAGCAAATAATAAACTTAAGATCGAAACTGCTTTTCCACTTGTCCGTACAAAAGTAAAGCAGATAACCTGATACTTAATTTTATTAACTGCGGCTAAATCCACATGCAAAAATATTAATTGATATATAATATTGTAATTATTAACCGTTTTTAATTTTAACACACAATTGTCAATGACATATTACAGTTCGCACAAATTGGACATACTCGTTTTTAAACTACATTAATTTTGGAATTGTAAATTGTCGTCAATTCATTTCACATCGTTAGTCGATTCATGCAAATTATTTGCAAGGGTCACTCGTTGACGTCGATGGTTTTCAAAGGAGCAGACCAAAAAAAAAAAATTCTTTTGAGAAATTAACGTAACGAGTATTAAATTAATTCTTCCCTTTTAATTCCCTTCCTTATCATCGTCTTGAATTACAATAAATAATGAACATATATTTGAATTTATACGAAATAGAAAATAATAAAAGTTGCACAAACAAATAGCGTTACATAATTTCAGCACGAATACACGACCTTCTGACGTCCTTACATAATAAAAGTAATTTTATTTTAACGAGCCCTCCAAAAAGCTACGCATAACCCTGAAGTGCGTCCAGGGAGGTCTTTCCGTCACATTATCCTTAAGCGTTACACCTGTAAAGCTCCGAGTAAGAGGCTCGAGGCTTACATTACAAGTCGTTTGTCGGATGCAATGTGAGCATCATTTTTGCAACTAACGATAAACGAGCGATATAAGAGTTTTATTTGAAAATTAACGTCTTGAAATTATCTCAATATTTATACATTCGTCTAGATTTATGTTTTGGTGCTGTGGCGGTATTAAGTTGTAAACTACTTTGATCGATAAATTTGCTAATTTATTTTCTCACAATTCCATTTGAGCGAGTAACAGTAAAAAGTGGATAAGTATTTTATTTCCATGTAGCAGCTTTATTTCAAAATTAGACGTTATTTTCGTATAAAAGTTAAATTAATTACTCAATTCTTTACATTTTGATTTTTCTCAACTTGTTAAATCATTTTTTTAACGTACACAAGAACGGAAAAATTTGACAACGAATTCCTAATTTTTTATGTAAATCACTCAGATAGAATCGCAAATGTGCTCACATTGTTCGGTAGTATAATACGATTTATCGTCCCGAAAACTTCCTAATTATGATCTCTTTTATTCATGGTTTTGGGGCTCATTTTTCGCAGCGCTTTCCGACGTTTGAATTCGACGAAACTTTTTCATTCAGTTCAAATATTCAACAAAAGTTTGTATTTTAATCGATTGTTTAATTGTGGATTAAATGGGAGTTCTGATATTCACACCATTTTTTTTTTAATGCCCACAAAATTATTTATCTTTTATATTATTAATCTTCTAGATCTTATCAGTTATTAATCTTCTAGAGGTTTAACCCTTATATATATTTATTGTGATACGGTTTTAATTTCCCCTAGGGCAATGAGAATAACTTGCGATTAAATCTACATTGTAATGAACTCGTGGATATGTAACAGGTTAAATCGAACCGAGCCCCACGAAATTAGAAAGGCTGAGCCGACCGAATCCAATGAACTGGTTGCGTGATTAAAGTCGACATCACGTCGAATTACTCTAAATTAATACGACGCTAAGCCGGCCGCCGCTGTGACGTGATATTATTGAGGTTAAATTTATCGGACACGATTTGATACGGCGCGCATTTGACACCCCCGGCTTACTTCGTGACGACTTATCATTTATTATTTATTATTAAAGTGCGGCGGCAGCTCGGTGGTCGAGAACGTTACCACGGGCGGATCGGGCGAGGAGTTTTAATTTGAGTCAAGTTGAACCGTCCGCCCTGTGCTTCGGAGAGCACGCTATCGACCCTTGACGTCGTCTGACGGGATGAGGGGACAACGTTCCCACTATTTGAAATAAAAACAAAGATAGGGTGAGGATATGACTAGGCAATGGGCTGATGAACACCTGACACGTTTATTGTTTGTTTCAAATCGGTCTGGCGACCACATGGTTATTTTTAATTTTTCATAAATCCCGTTGATGATTTGTTGAATCGGCATACGGCTTAACAGTGACTTGTTTTGTCGGACAAGTTTAAAAGAATGATTCGTTATCGTCTTTTAGACGAATGAGCAGGAGTCCATGTTAAATTAACGACCGGTTTCACCATATAAATTCATTAGTTGCATTAATCGGTCGTCAACTCACAGAAACATGTGAATCGACGATCAATTAACCCCCGGTTAATAATTGACTGTTTAAAATGTGCATGGTAAAATCGGCGCTGAGGCCTGTTTTCAGCAACATTTGTCGAGTTGAGCTTATGCCACCCCACAGCAGGTACAATACCTATTCACCATTTAATATATTAACATTTAATAAAATGTAAATTTTCATTATTTACATATTTATGTTGGAATAAACCGCATTTCAAATTAAGTTTTAAGTTAGATTGGGATAGGTTATTAAAGACCTGGTGCTCTAGGGATTGGCGCAACCAGGAAAAACAACGAGGGACCTGAATGGGTGTCACGGTAATTTACTATTGTACATAAGCGCCCTTCCGAGTGCAACTGAAGCGGAGCAGTGGGTAGGCAATGGATTGCTGTGACTTAGGCTTCCAACGGTGGTCGGTTTGTGGTTCTCGGCAACCTATGAATGTTTTGGTCGGTAAAGAATTTATCATCACGACGGTCTTTAAGGGCGAACTTTGACCCGCTTGGGCAGGGCATGCAAGTATGAACCTGCTACGGTGAATTTGGGGAGTGCGTTACCCGTTTACAAGCCTGATTTGATTTCATTTTCTGCTTTTATAGGTCTCAGGATGATCACTGAATTGATTCTCCTCTTTCGAGTGAACTATTGGGGGTTTCTCATAATTAATATCATTTTTCGTAATTGAAATTCAGAAGTTTCTTTTTACCCATACCATATCTTGTTGCGATAAGTCTCTAGTTATACCGAAGAATACAACTGTTTTAGTTTTTCTCCTATTGCTGTATGCGTTAATTGAATAAACAAGGCGTTTTCACAATAAAACATATCGATTGCGATAAATATGATATTCGTGTTTTGTTAAGGCATCATTGGAAACAAATGTATAAAGCAGTAAGGAAAATAAAAATTGAAGGAGAAGATACAGTTAATGACTGAATAGCATAAGATTGGTTTAATCGTTTTAATATGGAAGATTTGACTCTAGTAGATCATTCGTGTTCTGGTCACTCACCTGTATGGGATCTTGAGGCTACAAACGAAGAAGCAGAAAACTAAGCTAGTACCATCACTGGACGATTATCTAACTCCCTTGGACCTTGTAAAAACACCATATCTCGCTACATAGGATCATTGGGTAAGACCAATAAAAATTGTCAAATTGTGCCCTAAGAATTAAATGAGATTCAATAGAAACGTGGAGTGGAAGGGTGCAAACAGTACCTAATCCTGTTGAAATATGATAATTTCATTAAGTGCATTGTTATTTGCTACGAAAGATAAATTTTCCTTTATAATCCAGACATAGAAAATCAGTGATTAGGCTAAGGACAATTACCTGAACTCGTCTTGAAGAGAGGTTGATTGGAGTCGAAACGAAGAAGTAGAAAACTAAGCTAGTATCAGCACTCGACGATTATTTAACCAGATTCATGGCGAAATTCTTTCGTGGAAAAATAATCGAGTTCAAAGGAAGTTTTCTGTAAGATTATTTACTAAACAAAATGCACATTAAAAATCGACTGTATGAAACATCTTAATATTATAGTCAGGTTAGAAATAAGAATGGTAAAAAACGCATCTGGTTACATATACATTAGTAGGTCATTTAACCCATGACCTCATCGTAAGTGGGTGGGTGATTTTCGTCTGCAAGAGACCGACATGACTCAGTTAGCCGTTTTCAATAGTCGAATAAAAATTTAAACCAAGTGAACGATATTTTTTATATGGTTAAATTTTTTAAGAATATTTTATATATTTTTCGGTACATACTACATACAACAAAAATTTAATCGTTTTTATCAAAATATTCCATTTAAAGAGATATGTGAAATATGGAAAAGGATCATTTCTATTTTAGACCATTTATTGAGATTAGTGAATCACGGTTCGATAGTGAATCCAGGATCCCGTTTCAATTTGAAATAATATACAGCAGAGGGCGCTGACCGCGTCTAAAATTGGATTCATATATCTTATAAAACCGTAAATTGGACTGGACAGGCGACATACTATCGCTCTACTGTGCTTTTTGAAATTGAAAACGTATGAATTAAACGCATTCGTATTTAGTTAATAATAAAATAATCTACAAACATATGTGCTTTTTACGTTAACATTTATTTTTATTGTTTTCATCTTATTTCAGGTAATATCTGTTAAAAAGACACATAAACTTAACAGACTGAAGTTCACGTAGAAAATAATACATGTTTACAATACAGATAATCAATTCAATAAACCATCATACTATTGTCTTATTTGTTTGTTATAATAAGCATATCATTATTCACTATGAACAATTTAGTTAATAGCACGACGACAGTACCGTATGCAGTAACTTAATGGTGTAACATAAAACCGCGTATCATTGATGTTAAATGATAACAAATCATTAATTTTTGTATCGGAGCGGAAAGTCCGTGCGTTCGACGTGATGTAATATGTTGTGAAATTATCACATTGTGTGCTGTTTATATTGTCGCACTACGTAATATTATGACGTTATACACATGTTTTTTATATTAACGTATATTGTTATGGCGAAATACATTCCGTTATTTCGTAAAAAGCGATTTATTTATGTAAAAATATCATGTGTTTTATATTATAATAAGCGGTAGTTTACGATGGTGTTTTTTTTTATTTCCTTAAGGATCCTTTAAGGTAAGGTAAGGTTCAGAACTGGCTTTTTCACAATATGTCTTTTTTTCGTACTTATTGTCCAATAGAAAGGAAGGTAAAGCGTACTTTAATACTTTTCGATTTTCAAATAGAACCATAAACAAATACATGCAGAATACAATATTTATTTATAGAGAAAATACAAATAAACGAAAATCTTGATTTGAATTGCATAAAATGATTTGATCAAAACACGATGCGGACGATCGCAATTTTTGTACACGTTTTTAATAAATATTTCTTTTTGTTACTTTTTCTATGGCATGGAATTATTTTTCGGTTCGGACGAATGTTAACATCATAATTATGGCGAAATATTTATAAATCAGGTGCACCTATTGCGCTAAAAGTATCAATCACTCTATCGTCGAGGCATACGATATTTTTAATTACTTTGCTGTTTATTTATTTTAAATTATTTTTCTATAATGCGATATACGTTAAAGATCTACTTCAATGTGGCGTAATCCCAAACTCCTACGCTGAAGATTTTTAAGTAATGTAACGGCACATAATTCTTGGCAATCGTTGTGTTGATAAAACTGGAATTCGTCCGGTTTTTTAGTATTCAAATTGCGGTCTGTATTCGGTTTGTAATCACAAAGGAATTTCATATGACGTGTTTCTAACGATAATTATATTAACTAAGCAATTGAGTTTTGCTCAGCGTGTTTCGACTGTTTTATGTTAGGTAATGTCAAACGTTGTTGAAAAATTCCGCTAAATCCAGACACGTGAACACTATAATAACTTGACAAAAATAAATAAATAAAATAAGCCTTTATTGCTGAGTTTATAATAGTTAATTTTTAAGTGGATCGATACTCTTTACCCCAATTTGTCCTTCGACATAGGCCTCCTCTAAGGATTTCCACTTATCCCTGTCCCTCGCAATTCTCATCAATGGATGAGAATTGCGAGGAAAGAGAACCGCTGGTCCAGAATGCTGGACCAGCGGTTCTCTTTAAGTCTTCTTCCTGGCATTTTGGTTGTCTCCCTTTGTTCCTTTTCCCATCTTTGGGGTACCATTCTGAAATGGTTTTTGTCCATTTCCCATTCCTCTCTCTTAATCTCTCTCATGCCAATAAAAGAGAAAAGAAAAGTATACAACATGTGAATTTTGCCATGTTTAACATATGGATGACAAATATGGGCATTAACGGAAAAACTAACAAGGAAAATAAACGTATGCCAAAACGGAATAGAAAGAAATGTAATCGGGGTAAAAAGACGAGCTAGGGTAAGATTAGAAAATATTAAAAATATAACTAAATTTGAAGATGCGGGCAAAATATCTAAGACATTAAAATGTCAATGGGCAGGACATATGTTAAGGGAGAGGAATGACAACAATTAAATCACTTCAAATATGTACCAGATGGCGCTGTAAAGCATTACGCTTAGATTTTTTTTGTATGAAGTCGCATTTGTTCAGGGAAAATACCTATACAGATAAACTCGTAAGGCAAAATCTTATCAAAGCACAAGTCTCCCAGGTACCGACATATAAATTTACATATATGTATATATAGTATGAGTGTGTGTATGCGTGTATATATATATATATATATATATATATATATATATATACAAGAATCGAGCAAGAAGATAATACAAATTACTGGAACGCGCGACGTAGTGTCCGTCGATATTAACCGCAGCCGCTCAGCCAGCCGACGGCCGGCGGCGGCGTCGCCCGCCGGGGCGCTCTCCCCGAGGCAAATCAATTAGACGTGTTCACAGCGGGCCCGCGCCGCGTCGTGGGCGCCGGCCACGAGGCGTCCGGCTAGAGCATCGTCGGATTAATCGCTCTCGTGTGTGTACATACCCTTTTCCCCCGTTTGATCTATAGCTTAATGATTCATAAACGTCCGGCGGTATTCGGTTCCGACTGCCGCGGCGGGCTCTCGCGTTCGTTAATTGACGATCGTGGAGAGTTCGTTGTCTACGTAATAGAATCATATCTACAACTCCGATGCGTTCCGTTTGAAAGGAGTCATGTTTGATCGTCACCGCCGTCGCTCGCGTGCTATTTGTAACTGTGCAAGAATTAGTTACCTATTCCCAAATTAGGAAAGAATTGGTCAAAATATGCATGTTTAAATTGGTAATTAACTTACCTTTGATGAGTTTGGGCAAAATTTACAGTATCATAATGTCAAATGATCTATTTTCGCGTTCTTACAAACTTCAACAGATGCCTATTGTACTAAATACTATGTATGTTCTGAACATACATAATGTTCATATATCTATAATAAATATTTACAGGTTATTAGAAATTATTAGAAAACGGTGAGGTACGGAACCCTTAATCGATTACTTCAATTAGCCTTAACAAATCAAGTATTTTGTGACATTGTTCATAACAATCCATACCATACTCATCGCTAATAACACATACGTCTCGGATTTCGACCCAGTTGTTTTCATAAGCTTGATGATTAAGTCAAGCTCTTGAAAATTAGTTTAAAACATTAGTTATAAACTAATTTTCCTTTCGCAGCTTAAAGCTAGTTACTAGTTTATAGCCGAGATGTGCTCTAACAGACAAAAGACAAAATATTAAAAATCGTTGTTTTTTCTTATATTACCTTTCTCTTATCGTCTCCTTCCCATATTGTTATACATATCTTCAATGTACAGATACACCGGGTTCTATAATTTCATTATGTGTGTCGGTAATATGCGACTATCTACAACGCGTAGGCGACAGGGCCTAACAAGACAAATTTTATTAAGCCGCGGCACATTAAACTAAAAGCTGTGGGTGTTTAGAAGCAAAATTATCAATACAACAATGTATTGTAATCGTGTACACTAAATTAACTATAAAATGCTATTAATGAGAAAATGCGGACGAAATCTCAATGTAGTAAAAATATCGAATCAATTTGAATCATTAAAAATTAGCATAAGCGCCGTAATTTAATATTAAAAGTATTTTGATGTTGCAATTCTCGTGATACCGTCGAATGCCGCTTCAAACAAAACCTGATATTACGTTATCTATGAAAACCGCGCCTGGCTGCGGTCTGCGGTGTGTGCCGGTACGAATGAAGTTAACTCTGCGGTGATGATCTACACGCACCAGCTCTAGTATCCAGTGAATCGGATAATATAATAAAAAATAATAGAGCATATCATGGCGGTTGGCTTATTAAATGAGAAAAGTATTGAAGCATGCGATATATATGTTTGATTTCTTTAGTCAAATATATTGTTTTATACACACACACACACACACACACATATAATATATATATATATATATATATATATATATATATATATATATATATATATATATATATACATTCAATGCCAATGGAGTATGCAGGAGATTATATCAGGAGGGTTTACGGCCGCCGCACCCGAACTGGCATACTTTGAAGGCGTCAGTCGCGCTTTGTATCCCCACTTTGTACGCAAGTTACGCAAATTGTTTCATAGCAAATTTATTTTTATAGAGTCATAGTAGAAGACGTTCATAGTTCTTGATTGGTCTAAGTTTACATTTATAGAGTCATGATGGAAAAGGTTCATAGCTTTTGGTAGGTCTAAATTTATTTTTATAGAGTCACGTTTTCGTTGGTTCGATTGATTTGGCCGGTTTAAAATATCTTTGAAGAACCAGTGGAACCAGTCTACCGAAAAGAGTAGGTTTTTGGTAGATTTGACGATATCCCGTCCACCGGCGAATGCAGTGTTAAGAATACGGTTTTAATATAACTATTTTTTGAAACTTTCAACGAGAGTGGTATAGCTTCTATCTTATTTATTATGTGTCATCTTATTTAAAGTATTTATTAAAGGGAATCCCCCGATGGTACGTGAGTTCCTCAACAAACACACAGGGCTAAAACAGCGTAAATTAAAACTTGTAGGATTTATAGAGACTAAGATAATGGATACCCATTATGTCTGTTTTAATTACATGACAGATCGTTAATTTACATCAAAATATAATAAACGGTATGCCTTGCATCAAACTGCTCTATAAATCCAAGTCAAACAGCGAGAATCTCTATATTTGTTCCCAAGTGCGCCACCAAATATTATAAAAAAATATTTAATATTGTTATATGTGTATTTCGTGTCGGTAGAAAGAGCTTATATTATTCATTTAGGGAATGTCGAAGAGAATAATAATAATGATATAATAATGTAAACTCACGCCTATTTCCTAGGAGGGTAGGCAGAGGCAATAGATTACCACATGGTTCGATATTTGCATATCTCTTTTGCTTCACTGACATCCACCAATTTTTTCATGCAAGCTCGTCGGTTTCGGGTCTTTATAATTTGGTCTTTTTTAATATGCTACCAATACGGTCTGCATAGAATTTTCTAGGGCTACCCTTGCCATCTAATAATAATTAAGTGTTTATCATATATTAACGATATGGTAATACATTATACACATAAAAAAATAGATTTCCGCCCGCGGCTTCGCCTGCGTGGACACATAATGTGTTCCTTCGCCCTTTGTACTAAACGTTTATGTAGTCAATCCAAATCTCCTTTTCTATTTTTCTCCATTTTTCAATAAGTAAAACTCGTCATGATCATCGATAGGGTCGAGTGTATTTTTTTTCCTTTGAATGATGTTATTTCATTCGTATTGTGACCTTCATAAGTCTATGGTGCTAGTGGTTATTACTTGTTTTGTAATTTCTCAGGTTAGATCTTTAGATGACCGTAATTTTTTTCCGATATTTAATTTAAATTAAACAAAGCCTATAATCTATTCCAAGCCAAGCTCTATCTACTCTAAAAAATCGCATTAAAATCCGTTCAGCAATTTCAGAGATTTGCGCAAGCAGATAGACAAAAAAATTAAAAATCATTGTTTTTTTTCTTCCATTACTTTTATCTTATCGTCTCCTCCCATTTTTCATAGATACTTTTAATGTACAGACGTACAGACTTCTATTGTTCTTGTAATACTAACACAATCTTAATATTATATTATGTTTTTAAAATTATAAAATATTATTTAATGAAGGCTGTAAAATAGAGAACAAATTATGTATTTTATTCAAGAATTTTTAATATACTTGTAAATATTTCAAATAAGAATTGTTTAAAATGTTTGCAAGGATGTAGTCACGTTATGAAATAGTTTTTTTTTTCTTGGAAAAAATGCTTTCTTTTCTGAAACATATTTAATTTTTTTTATTCAAATAATACCTAGAAAATCTAAAAAGAAAAAAATGAAAAACTGTTGCAATAAATACAATTTTTTTGTAACCCGGTTATAAAATTATTTTGAAATATCAGAGGAAACATAAATCCCGTCGCCGTCCCTTGGGGAAATCCCAAGTTGATCACATTTATAAAGTATAAAGTCGATAATCCAATTCTCTACCTTCGTCTAATCTCTTATTTATTAGCAACAATAGTGTCCGGGGGTGTCCGCGTGTGGGTGGAGCGACCGTGGAAGCCATCGACGTTGATATATAACGGCGCGGCCAGCTCCGGCGAGTGGATTAAGCTCCGAATGAAGATATCGCTGCGAGGTATCATCGAAAAATCTTGTTTGTCACCTCTGATATATCGCGTGTACTGTCCAGGGAAAGAATTAACGACTTCCTATTGTATGCCGTTAGTCATATGTACCGTATCCGAATCGCTATAGTGGTATGTACGTATGTCGCGGTGATCGCTTTGGTGATTTTGCATTTTTTTTTTATTTTGTGTTGGCTGTTTTTGTCTCTTTACAACTTCAGGAGTATAATAGCGAACGATGATCTCAAAAACGGTTTTAGGGAAAGATTTCAATACAGAATGTCAGAATTCCCTTGAAACGACAGAACATTTTCAACAATTACAATGGTAATTAACACACGATGACATGATGAAATATCTATCAATGAACAATTTATTCATCGAATAGTGTTTGGTAATAATTTTATTGAATTAAACAACAGCAATCGTTGTCACATTGACGATCCTAGAAATTCATAAAACTTTCCAAAATCGAAAAAAAGTGTATACTCATGCTTATCTGCAGATAACATGTTTACATACATCTTTAAAGCTATAATATTAATGTTATCCCACTATATAAAGGGCGTATTTACGCACACTTCATTTCATGTTCAAGGTTTTCAGACCTTAAGCCCTTTTCACGTTGGCCCATTGTGGATCAGGAACTGCTAACAAAAGTTGTAGTGCCTTTGGAGTTCAATATCTGGAACCGATTGCTTAATATGTTGTCCGTGCTAAGGAGTACTCGCAAAAGCCTTGTTTGATAATTGAAGCAATCTTCAATACCTTTCGAATCCGATACCTTCTGATTTGAAGACTACTCACCACCCGACGGAACCCTGCCACAAAAAATTATGAATACGTATGATTTTTTGATCATGCATTTGACATGATTTTGTGACAATATAAGAATAATTGTACTGTCAAGTAATAGAAATACTAGAAAAACTTATGAATTGGGCATCAAAAAGACAGACATTACATTTGATATTAAAACCAATGCAGATCACCTATTGTGTAGCTTATACTTGTTTTTTTGTGCTCGAGAGACAGGTGACCAGAAAAAAACAGTTGTCGCTTAAACTGAGATATAAATAATGGTCTGCCTTAGAGGAGATGTAAATTTATCTATGAGCTTAAAAAATCAAATTGATGATGGGTCGACATTCTATTAAATCCTAACAGAGGTCCAGTAAAGTGACATTGATATTTTTTATTTAAATACAAAATATATTTATCTCTTACAATTTGGCATATGAAATACGTATCTTTCGATAATCTATCATTCGTTCGAGTAGTACTTTACATTTCTTTATTTAAAAGCGTTTCGCTTGAGAAATAGTGATAGTGTAATATTGCCTTTTATATAGAGAGAGCACAACAAAACGCTAAACTTAAACATGAATAAAATTCTGTTTCCGAAGTTTTTTTTCTTTAAACAGATAGCAAAAAATCTTAGGGGCTTACAAAATAAAAGAAAATTGTTTTGGGGATTTAATTTTGTTTTAGGTTTTCTTATCATACTTAGTCTATTTTTAGATTCCATCAACATTATACTTTTCCCAGAATATTTTAACAAAATATTAAAGAAGATTAACTTTTAAAAATATGTCTCAGTCTGTATACGCTGTTCTAAAATATTTTATTTAATAATACTTGTATGAGCTTTATTAACGCGTAATGTTATTCGCTTCCATAAGTTTATGACCGTTTTTCCCCGCTTGGATAAGAAATTTTAATCGAGATTTTGATCTATATTAAAACTTCGATCCCAAAGCTGATCCTGGTGCCGTTATCGATTTTATTCCTTTCTTTGTCTCTCTCGGTTTCTCTCTCCTTCGTCCCCATTCCTCATTTATACCTCCTTTCTCTTGAAACACATTTTAAAATTGTGTTACGGACAGCCGCACTCTTAATGTTAAATTGGACGATGTGTAAATAAATATGTATTATTTTGTTTAATAAAAATGGACTTAGGTTGAGAATTATTAAGTATTTTGCGCATGTTAATTAAATAATTTGAACAGTTGTCTTTTTGTTATCCTGATAGGGATTAGTTGTTAGGAATTGTTCATGGTGTAATATTTTTTTTATTTTGCTTGTTTGTTTATATTTATCGTGCTTTCTAGTAGAATATCTCTTGTCTTTCTTGGTTTTTTTGTGTTTTGTCGTATTTAATCATGAATAAGGAATTATTGTCTTGCGCATATGAGTTGCATATAAAATTGTACCTTGACGGGGGAGGGGGACCAAAAAGAGGCCAAGAATTGCGGCGGTCTGTACGGTACGACCGCGAATCGGTGTACCAAGCGCTTATGGTGCACATACGTGAAATATATGCGAAGTGCATGGCCATGCCCCCATGATTGTAATATATGCAGCTCATATGTGCTGGCAGATGCGTCATCTGTAAATTGCAGCGGAATTTGTGCATCCGTCGACTCGTCGTCCGGCCTCTGCTCCGATCAGTCGCGCTACAGCGCTCCGTAAATTCAGTGTGTGTTCAAGTGCTTTGTGTGCTCATCTGTGTGTTTTGTGTGTATAGATGTACGACGAGCCACACCGAGTGCAGAGAAGTGTGCAGCTACAAACCTGTATCACCATTGTCAGTCAGGGCAACCTAACGGTGACAACAATCGATTCAGATTCGTGCGATAACATACGCAGTGCCGCGATCCTGTGCTTGCGGGGTCACTCCGAGCATTGCGTGTGCGTCGCGTCGTGTTCCGCCTGGCGTTTTCGTTTGCGGTCGTACTGCTTCACGATTCTTGTGCCCCACGCCTTTCTCTACTCCGATTTCGTTTCATTTGCTTGCCATACGACCCAGCCCGCGTGCTGCGCAATCGTCACGTTGCGGTATCCTACGTGGTCTGCTGTGGGAGCGTCTAGCTACGGCCGGACACTCAAGGATTTTCTCACAGAGCACGGTCACTTCGATATCCTTTGTCATTTCGAGGTATACTGTTGATCTATGACCCCACCCGAATAACCTAAACCTGCTTCCAACTCCGAAATGGAGGTCGATACTAATCCCAATAGGTAGTTTATTAAACGGCGCTCCGAGTCTTGTTTGTTAGAGGAATTGAGCTTCGAATTATGGAGTGACGATTTTAATGACCAAAACAACTCCGAAAAGAAGGGTTTCACCTAAGTACTAAAGTGGTAGTCCCGCCAGTCGCGACTGTTTGCACGTATGGGCCGGGTTTCGTCAGCCTGTCGGGTAAGAAACCGAAACCATCGATCTCAGCTTCTCCAGGCACTCTCCCCGTGAAGCCCGCCGCCCCCGCGGCGGCGGCCGCCATACCAACAAAAGCACTTCCAACCACGCCTTCCTGGCGTACCGTTGAGAAGACACTCTCCCAGGACGCTCCTGTGTCATAAAAATAAGGTTTCCAAGGCTCCGAAATCATTGCAACCTACTAAGGCCATTGACTTAAAGGCGCCAACGGCTGTCACGATCGCGATCGACGAGGCTGACGTCATCGAGATCTCCACCTAAAGAACTCTAACGACCGTCATCCTACTCTTTTTCGATAAGGGCCGATGATCGGAAATTAGAAAACAATGCATTTTAATTGTTATCCTGAATGTTAGTAATATAGCAAGGGGCCTCAAAATTCAGTCGGCAACCGTCTCGGATTTCCGGAATTTATCCGCACTTCTCGCGGCACTTAAATTTGTATATCATACATACTCCTTAAAGGAAGAGCGCGAATTTCGCGTTGTCCTTCGAGGAGTACCTAAAGAACTCCCAACAGAGTCAAGGAGGTCAAAGAAGACCTCCTTGCTCAGGACCTCCCAGTGCAATCGGTGCGCCGAAGTACAAACCGCGCCCGAGAATTACTAGACTTCGTATTAGTCATCTAATACAACAGCCATAAATAACGCAACCAAACGTTCCTTTTTCAACATCAAAGTAGTATGTTCCCTCACAGGGATAAATGTGGAGCAGCCCCACAAAAAGTATACCAGGACAATGTTTTTCAATTATCAACTTTACGGTCATTCGTCCAAGAACTGCTTTCAACGAGCAAGCTGCGGTAAATGCCCGGGAGAACACGGTACTGCCGCGTGCACACGCCACAAAGACATAGTCGGGGCGTCCGCCTGTGTTCTTTGCAAATCATCTGGCCAGATGGCCCGTATGGCCTAAGTAGTTACTTAGGTTACCCACAAGCACCTAAAAGGAAAATTATCCCAAAAATAATGATAACAATAAAAAAATCCTCTCGCTCGCTCAAGCCGCGCCAAGCGCTCGCGTGCGCGGTTTCCGCTAATATTTTATACGCTAAAATGACGGCAGGCCTCTACAAGGACCCGTCTAAAAACGTTTCAAAGGATACGTCCACCGAGGATGTCACAGTCCTGCTGTCGGTGATAACTAGCATCAACATCGGTGAACTCACGCTTCTCGCTAAAAATTCAAGGCTGTCGCGAATCCCGTGGAAAAAATTATTGTTTTAGCCGAACATGATTTGCTTGTGGAGGCGATTAAAAATAATAAAACTTAGTCCGTCTAAATAAAAGTCCCTAATTATCCCGTACCGAGTCGATAAACTCGGTGAAAAATCACAATATCATATATCCACGCGTCGCGTAGTCCCCAAACTTTGCACATTGCACCCGAGTGCATTGTTTACTTATTTTGGATTTGAAGCCTGGCAAAGCTGCTATACTATTGTATCATAGGTGATAGCTTTAACAATATAGTCACCCTAAGGGAGTAACCCGGTCTATAGGTCGCATGGCCGGGTATTTTTCGTCCGTGAAGACTTCCACTTCCTGTGCATCAAACTAAAAAATGAAATGCATCCGTCACCGTTGCACTCCGACCGCCACTTGCGAAGCTCGTGTTTCAAGAAACAAGTATAAACATCGAAACGGTGTCCATCATTTTGCCCGCACACCGCAAGAATCCGTACTCCGAGGCGACTGTGAAGGTAATCCGAAATGCGGGTTTACGCGTCGATGCTGAAATTGCCGTTACAGATTGACTTTCATGTTTGTAAACTGATGAAAATGAAATAAGCATTAACTTTGTCTCACGTTTATGTAATTACACCACTAAAAATCACGTCTAAATTGGATCACCTATTACGAAAATTGTTAGATCAGCGTGCAGACACAAATAAAGGAAAAAAAGATGAGACGTTCTCCATGATACACAATATTTAAATGAGATGAGTGTACTTAGTCAATTTAGTTTGGCAACGTTTCATGTGATTAAACAGGATTTATAACAGATTAGAAAATAACAAGACACACTAAACCTGATACCACGATTATTACGTGTACGGGCGTTCGAGTGAATGGTACCACTTTCACCGTTAGGAAACAAACGATCGAATCGACTTGTTTGCTTTCACAAATCGCTCCACGCTGACTGATGGCGAGCTAGCAAAGCGATTTGTCAACGGAGCGGTACGAGCGATCCACACGTCCGATATGTACGTTGTGATGGCTACAAAACTAATTGTGAACGCCTCGCCGTTAGTCTCCACACGGCACCGAGACTAGACGCGATATTAAATACGGAAGCGGATTTGCATATATGATTAATTAAGATTTAGTTTGTTTTGACTCGAAGATTTGTGTAAGACTCCTCGGGTCGTAGATCAAACTTTAGGGTATTTGAGGGCTTTTCCTTGGGGAATTTCTGGAATTTCATTATTCTTGAACAACCGTATGGAACTTTCTCGAACTTGAAACTGAATAACGAATATATTTAATAATGTACGAAGATACCTTTGACATTCGCCGCTATCGACGGGACGAACTGGTTGCCCGAGTTTCATGCGGCACAAATATATCACGGTATGTATATTAGGATATACATAGCTGCCAATTTTTTTTTTGAACTAAGGTCCTTGACGCGACTTGAGGTAGAAATTGACTGGTAGCAATGGTAACAAAACGAAAAAGCGTTATGCTCCCTAGAAGCAACTTTCTCTCTCTCTCTCTCTCTCTCTGTGTTGAAATTTATTATTTACATTTTTTATGTAATTCAATCGTTTATATATTATTTTTTATAAGCATTAAATTAAAATCTTTGATTTCATTCCTTACTTTGTATTATTTATACTGAAAATAATTTTGTTTTTCACGGGAGTCTCCCGACTGCACATAAGTGTAGCAATTAGGGCCTCTTTCATGATTTCCTTTTAAGTTTTTTTCAATAAATACATCGTTCTTTACAGGTAAGTTTTGAGACTTCAGTCAAACATTTAGATGTGTATAATCCTAATTGAACATGTTAAGGAATATACTTATATAGGCCAACAGATTTAGGCTTATTTAGAACTTATTTAGGCCAACTATGGACAGAATGTCCAAAGCGATAGAGACAATGGTAGGAAATGCGCGGACCAGTTACTGGAGAATAAAATAATTTATGAAAAGCATAGAAATGAGCGTCATCGTTATTTAAGAAAAAAAACTACAACACCTGTACAATTTCTAGGTACAGTTCTCACGTGTGGTTGTCAATTTAGATTTTTCACAAAAGCATAAAACTCAAAAGTTAAGAGCCTGCCAGTCAGTAATGGAGAAAAACATGCGCAATATAGGAAAAACTAAAAGAATAAGAAATAAAATAATTAGAAAACGTGAAAATAAATGACATAATAACAAGAAAGAAACTGGAATGATAATGGACAAGCTACATTATAAGAGATACAGAAGAAGGCAATAAAAACAGTGGTAAAGCCTGAAAACGTCGCAGTTGTGCTAAAAATTATACAAGATAACTGGCGTGCGACATACGAGCAAAGTCGGGGAACTATGAGTATTGGAATTACTGCAATTCATACTATTTTGGAGACTAAGAAAAAACTGTGTTCGTATACATACGAAAATAGTTTTTTTCTTAGACGTCAATGTTTTTCCCTTTTTTTAAATCGTACTAGAGTACGCATGCGCTGTTAAAAACCCACAACAGTCTATATTCTCATAACTCGATAATAGTAATAAAATTATACAAATTTATATATAGTGTGGGGGAAATCGGTTAGTTTATAATCAAGTGGAATGATAAATAATAGTATAATATTTCGAGACACAATACTGGCCGTTTGTAAGAAAACTACTTTATGAATACTAAATAGATTTATGATCGCCGTAGCCAGACAACATTTTTTATAAACACACTGAGATCTACTTTATTAAATAACTTACTTATTTTCATTCCACTGATTTGGTAGTTATCATAATCGATTTGGGTTGTTTTTTTATTAACAGTAGACGCTTTTTTTGTTATTGGTTCCAGACAACTAGACTGATTAAAAATAGTGCTACGTATGAAAAATTGGTAGTTGGTTGATTTCACGAATAGTTGGCATTGAAAATAAAATCGTAAACCATTCTCAAGCAATTTCCGAGAGAGCTGTTATATATATAGTTCACCGCCGGAACAACTGGAAACTCTATTCTCGTAAAATGAAAGTTTTAGTATAAAATTCTCGCCCACAGATAAAATATCGCCTCTGTCTAAACTTAAAGCCGCGGTTAGGCTGGGAGCTTTCGTAAAGGCATTTAAGTGGTTATCTAGGCAAATATCGTGTTTGACGGGGTTACGGGTGGGGCTGAGTGGAGGCCCATTTGAAATGCGGCTACGGTATATTCTTGCATGATATTTTATTTTGTCGTATGGTGTTTATACTACACCAATACGATATATAATAATAATATAATTCTTACAATAGTACTTGACTTAAGTAAACAAATCGATAATATTGTCGATTGAAAGATCGGAGCGATTTTTTTATATAGCATTTCGAGGGGTAACTGAGCATACACATCATCATAAAATAGGTGGTGATGCCGCCTATGGATATTCACAATCCCGTAGGAAGCATTAGAGCGTTGCAGGCCTCTTGGGAATTAAAAGGATATCCGATGTAAAAGGGAGTGGACTGAACTGGGCCACCGGAACTCTCACTCCCTAGAGGAAAAAAATTGTGGAAGCTGTTACTGCACGTCTGTACTCAGTTAGAAGTAAACCTGTGTCTCACCCGTAGAGCCGGCCCATTTACGCGCCGCAGCCAATTTGGCTACAGCATGGCTCTGCCTTTATTGTTTATTGAATTAAAGTTTCATAAATTTACTTTATAGCATAAAATAAAGGACAACAAAAAAATCCAGCTAAGTATGGATTTGATACATTTCTCATTGATGTTGGTTTAGACAACAAAGATTGTGTAATAAAATTAAAATATTGCAATGGATGTTATAAGAATACACTTGTGTTTAAAATAATATAGAACCTTTATTGAAATTTTTATGTCTTAGATAACATTTGAAATGCAAATGTAGTTCATTTCTGTTACAATCATTAGCATTATTTTACTATTTTATATTTTTCGCAAATCTTGTCTTTTTTGTAAAAGAAAAAGTTGAAAAAGTAATTTGGTATACTAAAAGGAAGTTATTTAAGTTTCAATATAAATATTAGTGATAATACTATTAAAAAAAATTATAAGCAAGTATAAGAAATAATTTCACTTATTCAATTTGTCACCATTTCAATATCATAATTAAAGTCAGTAAGTTTTTACACCTAACAGCGTATGAGTCTAGGCGGCGTAATCTAATAATGGGCTTCGTTAAAAACCTTATAAGGCAATACTGAATTATCCTCGCGTATAATGAAATAACATCACAAAGCAGGACCAAAAATATCTAGAAGCCGACACATCTACATATTGTGACGATTAGCGCGCCCTTTCTAAAAATGAACACTATTTAATAGTGGTCTCTCGGAAGCG
This sequence comes from Eumeta japonica, assembly GCA_005406025.1. Lineage (NCBI taxonomy): Eukaryota > Metazoa > Arthropoda > Insecta > Lepidoptera > Psychidae > Eumeta > Eumeta japonica. The sequence continues at coordinate 64,315 of BGZK01001296.1, forward strand.
ATTTTCGCCTCGCAACAAACTGCCGTATATAATTAATTTTCTTCCGACCTTTATAAATTGAGTTAACGTCTTCAACATGGTTCTGAACAGCGAAAAAAAAGCAGGTTAACTTAAGAAATAATTTATTTTGGTTACTATTTTTCAAATAAAAGTCACATCCATACTATCACCACGTCCGCAATGGGTTGACACTGGAATATCAGATTTCGCACGGCGCGGCCGCGCCCACACCGGTTTGGAACACAACCCGATAGATACTGCATAGCTCAATGCTCCACGGTCTCAACTTTTGCGAAAATGTTGGATTGCGATTTGCATACTAGCGACATCAAATGAATGCTCCTCCATTTAAACTTTTGCGGAAACGTTGAACTGCGTTTTGTATACCAACGACTTCTCAACGAATTCGGTATAACAATCTCAAAGAGTTGATAGGCAGTAAGATTAAAACTAACACTTGTGCACAATAACTCAGCTTTAGACGCGATAGTTCTAAAGCTTAATTCTATTATAATAGTTTTTAAGGAAACTTCATTTATTAGGAATGTTTGAGTATAGGTATTGTAAATTCTAAACCCGATCAAAATTTCTCATTACGTATAATGTCAAAAATTATACTCATTATGTAAATACTAAGCGGTAGTTACCTGTCCGCTTTGATGGGTGATACGCGTTATGGAAATAAAAAAAAAATTGAAACGCGTATGAAATTCTAAAAATAAATAGTTTAAAACCATCTACATAAAATCCACATCAATGGTCGAAATCTCATGCCAATATTTTCGCCAGTTCATAACTCGTCCTGGACAAAAAAAAACATTTTCATTATATTTTTGGATTGGATGTATCACTACAAAATTGATGATAGTAGAAGTAGGTACAGTCCAAGCGCAAATCCTTGGTCGCGCTTTAGATAACTGGGACAAAGGGCCGGAAGCATGCTTTATGCACCGCCAGGCACTTGTTCCGGTCAGTTTCTGTATAAAACGGGCATTGAGCCGCTTCCTGACTGGGGCCGGTGCGACGCAACGCGACATCGGTTTTATCGCAATTTCAACGGCGTCGACGTGGCGTATGATTCTCGGTTTGTCGGCGCGATGCGGCGAAGCATCGGACATTAAGCCTCTCTTATTGAAAAATATCGTCTCAAAGGAAGCAGGAGCTATGATTTTTTCAGTTTTCTCGTGAACGATCTGTTTTCATATTATGTAGCCGACGGTACGAAAATTAGATAAAAAGTGAAGTCGTTGTTATGTTGTTCAACATATTCGCGTATTTTATACTGCAGGCGTGTTCTTTTTTTCCATAGCTGATTTATATGTGTTTCACTTTTTATATGGATAAGTTAAGCTTTCGATGTATATTGTGTTATCGTCATTTTTACCAATCGCTTAATGTGGAGTTCCAAAATTTAATTACGTAATATGATATGTGTCATATATTTTATAAAATAAATTAAAGTCGCTTAAAATACGCTTTCAGTATTACAAAAGTGATGTTTATTTATCCCCTTTGCTTATTGTATGTATTTTAAGATATGTAATATGTTCGCTTTTAATTATTACACATATTTTATTCTTTAGAATATAAGGGATATATTAAGAATGTATAAAATATATTTTTGATATATGGAATGTATTCTTAAGAATAAACTTTAATTATCAGAGTTGACACGCACCAACTTATATACCTATACGTTTTCGATTTCAAACAAAAGGAAATATTTTTAAGAATCTTCAATGTATAGAAAAAAATCGTCAATTCGGATTGTTACTGCAGAAAGAGTGCTAAGCAGGAGATGACTGGGATTTTCACACTGTGTACAAAATGACAAAATGAACAATTAGACACAGTTTCAAAATTGTACTTGAGGTAATCTTTATTCAGAATATTGAGCAATTTGATTTGCGCAATGTTCATATTTTTTAGTTCTAAATTCGAAATGAAATAAAAGTCATATTTATGAATCTCTTATAAAACTGTTTTGATGTTAATCTATTAAAAATTTTGAGCAACTGACGCTGCGACACAAAGTTATGTTGCGACGGGATATATCGTGGATGCATCATACCGCTGCGGTGTAGCGCCGACTAATATAAAACTATGTATTGTTGAATACACTCTCGACATCGACATAAATCCCAAACATTCGTTGTTTTGATGTCGTACCGACGCAATCGGAAACCGGCTTTAGATTAATGAAGTGATAAGAAAATAAAATCACGATGTAACAGAGAAAGTAATGCTTGTGTGAAATCCATACGCATTGATACGAGTATACGTGTTATTCGCTATGTGCACATTAGCACCGCCTAGGGTCCTTAACATACCGAGACTTATACGTATAATATAAGAATATGATCGATATACTGTCGATTATATGCATGGCAATGAAATAATAAAAACTATTAATTATCAGTCACTGTGTGATCGAGATTTAAAACAAAGATTAAGTTTAGTCTAGTTTTATTTTTATATAAATATTTAGATAGGGTTCCCCATAGATTTTTTTTTTCACTTTATGATAAGCTTTTTTTATATCTACGAAAATATAGAAAACCTTTTGGCCGTTGGCCAAAAATTTTTCCGCAAAGTTTCGCAGGAAAAAAGCTTGGTTCGTACACACCATCTCATTTTAAAATCCCGCTTGTAGATCCTAGACCTTGTGTTCAGTCTCATTCACAACTCTTTCAATAATTATCTTTGCATACAGTTTGCCCACAAGGTTTAAGAGGCTTATAGGTCGGTAATATGTGCAAATCTGGTGTGTGCCTTTCCCTTCATAGAAGGGTATAATGACGACCTTGCTTCAGTTCTTAGGTAACCTATGGCTTTTCTAGTATTTACTAAAGAGCTGGTGCATCAGGCTTGCACTTACACCCCCACCGCCCCTCAGCATCTATGACGAAATCCTATTATATCCGCAGCTTTTTCAACTTTCAAACGTTTTTGTTTTAATAATTTCGTCCACGGTATTTTCTTTTTATCATCGATCATATTTTCAGTTGCAGTAACAGTGTTATCTGCAACTGTATCCTCACATGCCAAAGGCTTTCTAAATAATTCTTCCAGCGCTTTTTCACATTATTTTTCTCATTCAGTAAATGTCCATCATCGCCTCTGATCACATGTATAAATGATGTCTCAGAATTATTTTAGGACTTTTTCACCATACGCCAAAAAAGTTTTTGGTTTGCCTGGAAATTAGCCGAGAATGAATCTCCTATCATAGCATTATTTTATTTCATTTTTTCTTCTTTTCACATATTTTCTATCTCTTATTTTTGCGTTTTTTTATGTACTTTCAACATTTTTTCGCTTATCTTTCAAACTGTTCTATCTTTGCACTCTATGGTTGGCCTTTTCAGACGGGAAATTCAGCCAGGCTTTTTTCTTTTTATTGACTACTTACATCAAAATTATATCATTAATTGTATTTATTAGTAACATTTGTTCTTCATATAGCTTTTTCTTTCGTTTACTAATGAAGATTTTGTCATTTTATATAATTCGTTAAGTTGTAGACATTCATACATACATTCAGACTTCACCCAAACTATCTTTCTATCGCTGTGAATGCTTTCTTTATTTTTTACATTCTGATTCTGAAGCTTACCAACTTTTATTCGTTCTAGTTCCCTAGTGACCATTTTCACATGATGTTGCCAACCCTGGCATAAAGTTCGACAGTCTACTAAGAAATGGTCTGTGCTAATGATGGCATAACGATACATTCTTGCATCTACCACTTTGCTTGTCATCCGATCATTCACAATTAAAAAGTCGCCTCTCCGCCAAATATATGAGTGAATCCTTCCACGGTCAAAAATAGTGTTTACACTTTTACACATCAGTAAATTTCTTTATACCGTAAAAGAAGGCAACCGCCATTCTCATTCACCCTTTCATCTTCAAATTTATCTAAGACTTTGCATAATATCCGTCCCGCTATACATCTAACCAGCCATTAAAATCATATAACATTACTATCCTTTTGTTTATGTCATATTTCACTAATATGTCTCTTACAATAGCCCAAAACTCCACACGTTCCTCGACTAGATTGGACATATCTGGGACGTAAACGCCTAAAATAAAAATCCGTGTCAGTGCAATTTTAATTCGGAACCAGAAGAGCCTTGGATTTATACATTTGTAACCGTTTGCACAATCAGATTATCTTTCTGATAGGATGAAGCCAACACCCCGGTTGGTTCTGGTCAACGTCAGACCAATAAGTCTCAAAGAATCTGTTTTTAAAAGTCCCACCACTACCTTCTCTTTTAGTCTCATTCACGCATAGATTCATCAGTTTTTTAGACATTATTAATTTTATCATACATACCTTCACACATATTCAGAGTATCGAAGCGGATTTTCTAGTCCGCGTTTCGCCCTTCCTATGCGACTACTGGACGTGACGGGTGGCGCACCTCGTCACCGCAATCGAACCTAGAGCTCCCCATTCCCCAGTATGAAAATTTGTCCCCCTCAGATACGATGGGATTGCCGGGGACAAGCCCAGGGAGGAATTCTCTAGAAATGCCAGTATCGTCCTGGGGTAATATTTTTTAATTTCCACTAACATTAAATTTTGAAGGAAGTAGGCGAAATAGGAGGTCGACGGGATACTGAGGTTTTGGGGTGGAAAGGATAGGGTAGAAAGATACTGCCATCCCTGGAAGGAGTACTGACTGGGACAGACAGCAAGTTCGAGGACTCCGGATTCGGGTGTCCGTGTGCATGAAAAGCGAAAAGCCAGACAGGCTTTGTTCAGGTAGATATCCTCTGGAGAAAATAAAATAAACGAAAAATAATTAAATGACCACTAGCGGTAATTGAACTACTCCAAAAACTTAATAAATTAACTATCGGCTGCCTGATTGGCACAGTTGATAATGATTCTACTTATTGGACTGGGGGCATGGATTCTATTCCCGCACTAGACGTATACTTATTTATGTGAGTACATTGAGTCTGGGTGTTTCTATGTATTTACATGTATATATTAAAAAAAAAGTATAGTGCAAGCCTCGTTGCTTAGTTTGGGACCAGATGGTGCCATTATCCCCAAAAAACACGTAAAATTATGAAAATTCATAATTAAAATTAAGACTTTTCGACTACACTAAATTTAACTATAAAACTGATATTATCATAAAGACTTGCCGTGTAGACACAATTCATTGCGTAGATTTTATGATTTTTATTCTCAAATAATTCAATTTTTCGGCACAAACAGCAAATGTGTAGGGAATTATAAGAAAATAAATAGAACAGATTTTCTTTTTCTTCGGAAGTAACATTGAACACTCTGTTGCGACACACGCTTAACACGTACAAAAATGCTTGCGCAGCAGCATACATTTCATCGTACAGCATACAGCATACAGTAAACCATCGTAAGCGTATCTAAGTAACATGTATATGTACTTAATACAAACCTGTACTCTTGTAATGTCACCGTTCGGGTCATGGATCATGTTGAAAAATTCGTTACAATTTTACCGTGGTAGAACCATGCTGTGGTCAACTTGGCTACAGCACGAAAATTGGTCAGCTCGATCTAATCTATTCTAATAGCGTCTACTGTTGCATTTCCACCATTGAATGAGAGTTCCGATAGACGATTCCCTCCTACATCTATCCATTCTCTTCTACTTACCCCTCCATAGGATATCTTATGCCTAAGAGGGCGCACTGGTGACACCTCTAAGGTTGCGAGTGTCAATGAGTGGCGTTGATCACCCAGTCTCGTGACTTGCATGTTATTTTTCCATAAAAAATGCAGTATAAAATACATAATACACGATATGTTTCCGGATTTCCCTAGACATCACATGAGTACGATCATACCACTGGCAGGAGAATCTTTGAAGTAGACACACACGGCTTCCGAAGAATAATATAATTTATTATGGTGATATATTAACCCATGTATATACATGTTATTTATTTGACATACATATAAAATAAATAATAAATATATTTGGTAATATATCACCATGTAAATGCATTGATACTCCTTTCCAAATTTCAAGTTTCTCACTTCAATAATTTCAGATTTGTTTAGAATTAAACATGTGGTAAATTAATATTTACCTATAATAACTAAAAACTTTCATCCTATCTTTTACACTTGTAGTGATTGAATAATCAAAAACGCCGAATGTAATTTTTAATTTACATGTACAGACATAATATTAAAATTTTCATATCTCTAACTTCAGAAAAAAAACATACTCTCTTAAAAATTTTCAATCTTTATTGCATAATTAATTCATAATTTTATATTTTAAATGTTCCAAAAACACTGAAGCTCATATAATTTTTTAGCAGTAGCTTTAACAATAATTTTTATGTCTCTACCTTCATATAAAAATGTACCTTCTAGATTATATACATACATATAGAAATATAAAATTTTTAGACGCATGGATACGTCCCAAATTAGGACTCTTGGATATTTTTTAATCAGTTAAGTCATATATATATGAAAAGAATGTGATTTTATTAATTTGTAATAAATTATTTCCGTATTTGTAACTGAAAATAACAATTATAAATGCGATGGTTTCAAAAATATAATGACGCCGAATTATAGTGGAAATTTTGACAAAAATATATATTTAATTAAAAATTATCTCAACAGTATATAATAATGAAATTAAATGAATGTTATAAGCATCTAGTGCAAATTGCCGAACAGGTAATGAATTTTGTATTAAATTTTTGATTGGCGTTGTGCGTTGAAACATCTTCCCGCCCGTTCAGAGATCTACATTCATCTTTGAAGTTCTTCATCTGTCGGCAGAGACCTGAGTCGTATTAAGGATTAATGTACAGTGCCTTTGATTGTATTGATATCTGCTATTTTTGTGTTTTTATCTGAACCTGGGAAGATGGGCTGAACTTGTCCTAGGTGCTTTTACAACGGGAATGTTGTCTTCGGCTAAGAGTACTAAATTTCCGATTTTTATTGATGCAGTATTGATCCGCCATTTTTCCTCTTTGTATTTCCGATATATACTCTCTGTGTCGTCTTCTCCAGAAATGGTGCCTCAATCGTTCGAGACGCTCATACAAATTTTCAAAGAAGGTGACGGCAGCGCTGTCAGAGGTCTTCCCGAAAGAAAGTGCCCTGAGGGCAAGGAAAAGAAGTCCTTGGCGCTGGACGATAAAGGGCACAACAGAAGATTATCGATAATGGTTTCACTCGAGCAAATAGACTAGGTATCTCTTCGAAATCGAGGTGATTATTGCCCTTACCACGTTTTAAATGGTTTTTGGCAGATTTTACCTCGGCTCTCGGACGCCACCGAAGCGAGTAGCATAAGTAGGAATAAACATGAATTTTATGTCTTGCTGGCTTACTAAATTAGACGGTGATTAGTTATTTTGTACTATGAAACTTTCTATTTTTTCCGCGACGGCTACATAATTACATTCATTATCACTTAATAATTCTAATGTTCCTCAGCTAGTGACAAAGCGCTTCAACATCATAACGAACGTTTCTTTCAGACCATTTCGATGTGTAAATTAAATTGTAATAACATTTTAGAGCAGGTATAAAAAAATAAAATTTAATTATTCGATATACACACCCCTTACAAAACTGCCTTCCGAATGAGCGGTAAAATGTAAATTCGCAAAAATTATGACGTATTTCAAGCGTTATTTTGTAACCTATGAAATAAAGATATTTTGAATTTGAATTAGAATTAGTAATAAAAAATTGGCCAGCGAAATCTATCGCGACTGATACTAATAAGAAATCTGGATTTACTCGTTGTGCTGGCGAGTCACCCGTTCACGCGCTGTAGGCGAAATGGAGTGCTAAGTCTACTGAATCCTGACTAGAATGACAAAAATGTGTTGGTCAATGAAAGAATTCAGACGATGAGACAAAGTATTGTGTTTCGGTTTGTATTCACGTTCTGTGAGCGAGTGCTCTAAACGACACTCGTTCACAGAACGACCGTGACGAGGACAGTTTACACATAGTTACCAAACTTGTAGACCCTTGACCTTAAATGTCGGGCAGTCGTAAATTCTATGTCTTTCATGGCGTACGACGCTGGGCTGAAATTGTATTTTATCACCCTTAATATTAAAAGTCTCAAATGATTGACTATAAGAACCTTAAACATGTTTTTAGTTATTTATTATATCATTGTTACGTGTGAGAGAGACTGAAGGCTTATAATTGTTACCGTCCTATTTGTTGCTACTTGAAGACTCGAGTACATTCGTACGATCTATGATAAATTTTAAAATTGACCACGTCAATGGTCTAAATTTGAAGCACGTCATTGTCTAAATTAGTGCAATCTTTTTAACCCATTTAGCTAAGGAATTGACATCCAATTTATACGACGATTAAATAAAACAAAGATATATAATTGTCATACATCGCCGTCCAAAAATCTCGACCTTTGATTTTCGTCGGGTAGCCTCATAATTATTCATGGACATCATTATGATTAAGGAAAAATAAAACACAATAATTACATATTGTGTGATAAGGTTTGATATTTGGTGTATAATATTCTTTTTAGATTGTACAACATATATTTTATTGACACTAATACTTAAAAATAAATTCAAAACTAAAATTATCTTAATTTTGTAGGTTACAATATAACCCTTAAAATTCGTTAATACATTTTTTTTTATAATCAATCGCTCATACAGAACGCAATTTTCCTTATGAAGAAAAATTCAATATACAGAGCAGCTAATTTCTATGGGCATCTAACGCTTAAATATACCGAATTTTGTAATACTTAATAATGACCTTTAATTTATGCAGGGGTAAATCTTGTATATCTAAAGGTACTAAACATACAAACACACAGCACCTTAATTTAAGGTACTCTGTGTTTCTGAGTTTCAGAGAGGAATTCTGAGACTTCCAAGTACAGGCTTTATATTCGAAAATGAGAATCAAATCGAAAATGTGAAAAAATCACACTTTTTGATTTATTTCTTTTAAGGAATAGTTTCTTGACAGTAAACCACTTCTTTTTATATAAACTAACTACGTTTCATGAAATAGAACAGGCTTTTTTTTTTAATGTTAGATGTTTAGCCGTTTTTTCTAATGAATCTTTTTTGCTACATTGATGGTGATGAAATTTAGTATATTCTTCGATCTTACTTTTTATTGAATGTCACCGGTTGTTCAGTTGTCGAGATTTTTATATTAGATTCTTACAGAAATTTTTCTTTCTGTTTCACGCAGAAATCTATAGGTTAATCAACACCAAAACACCAAAAACTGTATAAAACAAAAGATAACCACAAAATATTTAGAATAATGAAGTCCTTTTTTAATTTTTACAACTCCGTTATCTAATAAACGTAGGTAAGTTGTCTTTTCAAATTTTGGATAAATATCGAAATAAGAAGTAATTACTCATTCATAAAGGTAATCCCACATGCTTTTAAATCCTTTTCTGTTCTAAAACCTCAGTCTTTAATAATGCAAGAAAGCATTTTCAAACTAACAACTGCTTCTTACTATCACGCACGCGGTCAGTAGTCAAATGGTATAATACGTGGGTGGGTTTTAAAATCCGGCCGGGTTTGGTGGCCAACGCTCGTAAATTATTGGTCTTAAAGACTGTTCTCATTTGTGTGGCAAATATCCAATATTGAATATAAAATTTAAGTGGTACTTTATTCGTATTGTATGAGTATTGTATATTTTACAAAGTAATTTTTAGGTTTCATTGTAATTTGCTCTGGTTAATTTAACATTTAAGATGATTTTGGGTGCATCATCCTCTAAATAAGATACAAGATAGTTAAATTAATTTATAGGCATGATTCGGTCATTCTAATTCTAATCAACAGAAATGTGTTCCATCGAATTTAGATATTTGTAATTGCGACAGTTTTAAACAGATTTCTTGACGATCGAGACAGATAGAGACTTCATAAGTTGAACAATCAAATCAAATTCTGGTTAGAATAACTTTCTGTTGAGTTGTTTGCGGTAGTAATGTTATTACTAATATCACGCTCGATATTGTCATGCTCATCAATTTTCGCAGAAATATTTTTTGGACTTAAGACCTTTATTTCATTTTCCAAGTCATTAAATCTAAACAATAATGCCTCAAATTTTGTAAGCATAAGGCTCAAATCAGTTAAGTGATTATTAACGAGCTTTGTTTGAACACAAATCCTATTCAAATAATTTTTGTACTTAGTGATTTGTCCCTTGACGGACAATCTGCAAGTTTTTATAACGCTTTTTAGCTTCAACGGGCATTTTATAAGTATAATAAATTAATGTTCTATTTACAAAATTTAGTAAATTATCTTGGAACATATAAAAAAAAAGTGTGTGTGTATTAGTGTACACATGTAAGAAGTGAAACTTCTTTATGGCATCATTTTTCGAAAAATGATTTACTATTTACAACTTCACAGAAATTGATTGAATAAAGCTAAATTAGATAACGTTTACGCAAAAGGCTTTTAGTATCATAGACATGGACACAAAAATAATACAATTATTTCACCTTTCTGCTACTAAGATTATAGCATTTCATTAATTATAATAGAATTATTACTATTATTGTTATCGTTATTATATATTTTTGTAATTAATGGCTTAACTCACTGATATTTACAATCAAAAACTAAGGTTAACCTGAAATAAACCTTGAAAAAATAATGTAATCACACCCTGTTGAATGTATTAGAAAAAGGTTTAATTACTTACTTCTGTTAGAAATCCACTGGAATTAGAATAAATATCTTTTATTCTTTTTACAATAACTTTATAAAATTTTTTCTAAATCACTTAATTGAAATATTATTTTCACGTCACTACTGAGTTTCAGAAATAGAAATGTTCAGAGTTTCATGTAGGAGACTTGGAAAGGTATATGTACCTAGAGGGGTGATAGGTAAACTTTTCAATTAATGCGATGTTATAAAGGGCCATACAAAATTGGAAAATTATCGAACGCTACATATAAAATCGAGTCACTCAATGAGAGAATGTGAGAAGTTCATGTATGTCGGTTGAAAAGGTTTCAACAGATAATAAAGGTGTAATATATACAAACTGTAAATAGATCTAGGTGTTGACAGAAAGTTATACAGGTGGCCTTAGTAACAATTATGTTTATGCCACGATGACATTAATAACATTGAATAAATATGGCGCGTAACGGAAAAACGTTGCATTGCTATAAAATTCTCCCACGCCGATAAAGAAGTTTCACTTCAAAAACTGGCTAAGAGCACTACGAACTATGCTCACTGTAAAGTTTCCAAGCCGTTACTACAAATAAATGTACTATAGATTAAAACTACGTTGTAGCAATTTTTTCCATGTTTCCCGCACAGAATAGATATAAGCACTTTAACCGCCTATAACTAGAAAAACAAGTGGATATGTCTACTATTACTCTGAAATTAGTGTAAATTAAAATGCACCTACAAAACAGCGTATCTTCATGGCAGTTACGTTTTGTTGAGAAATGCAGTTTTTTTGGAAGTAATTCAAAAAATTTGATGATCTTCAAAATAATTTATGTTGAAAGTATTTGTAAAGAGTTACCTTCGTTATTTTTTTCATATATTTGGGACCTATTTGTTTTTTTCAGCTTCTGTTACATGTATGGAATGCCCCCTAGAAATATTTATTTTTGTTATTTCACCGTCAAAATAAGTAACGGCTTGCGTAAGACACCTGGATTATAAATTTCATCAATAAACATCTTGTAGTTTTTGAATAAAATGCCTGTGACATACGGACGGACGGACACGACGAAACTATAAGGGCTCCGATTTCGTCATTTTGACTGGGAACCCTAAAAGCGAACATCTCCTCGCCGCGCCGATATCCGACGACTGGAGACGCGACTACTCAGCTGATCGCTGTCGTTTATTTAAGGTCACGAACACGAGTGTACTGCTCTTGCATTACGATGATATTTACAATCAAATTATTATCACCTGGAAATATTTGCTATATAATGTATATACCTTGACAAAAGTAGTGTGCGTAAAATCAGATAATAAGATGAATTTAGCATACATATTTTGGTTTCTAAATATACAATTGAGTTTTACTAACGTAAATATTCCTTCATTAATGTAGAATATTATATTTTATGTGTAACTAGCAACCCGCTCTGGCTTCGCATGGGTAGAAGCAATTATTTCCGGCCATATGACTTCTAGTGGATGGATGGGAGTGGTCATGTGACGAAGTTAGTTAGCAGATATATCTATAGTGCCTGGCTATGGCCAGAAAAAATGTATTAAATTTCAAGAAAAATGCAATGTTTCAGTAAACATTTCTGTTTTTTGTGGTAGAGCCATGCATGCTATGGCCAACTTGGCTGCAGCACGTAAATGAGCCGACTCGACCGGTGAGATGCCATAATTTCCAAGAATACAGGTGTGAAGTATCAGTTTCCTCTGTTGCATATCGGCCAGTGAGTGAGTGGCCTACTTTCCCTGCATCTCCGGCTGGGAGTCAGGCAAGAGGCTCCTTGCTTCTCCATCAGCCCACTCTTTCCTCCACCAGATATTCTATTCCTACTCAAGAGGCCGATAACGCACTGGTGATTCCTTTGGAGTTGCGAGTGTTCATGGGTAGCGCTAACCACCTATACTATAGTAGCTCCCGTGATCGTTTGCCCCTTGATAATGCTAGGAAAAAATAAAGAAAAATAATCTGTGTGTGTACAATTCACATACGTTGCAAATAAATTTTCGTAACCTACAAGAGAATGAGATAAATATAGAGTATCAGGAGTAGGATAATTGTAAGGTTTAATTTTTTTTTTATATTCTTAACAAATGTAAAGTTATTTTATATTTTAATGAGATTATACATTAGATAGATCTATAGAAACAAAAATAAAATTTATTCATTAGAAAATATTAGAATACAATTTTGTATTTAAAAAAGTTAAGAAAATGTAATAACTTATATTTATTACTATTGGCAGGCATCTATATTTCCTATACCTATTGTATTATTCTGTAATCCGAGAACTATTTGTTATATCATTTAAATTAAATAGATTAGATAGAAAAAAAATTAAAAAGAATTTTCAGTGACCTCTAACGACCACATCACGAACTCCGTATCAAATTAGTGTCACCTTTGAAATTAAACAACTTATTTTAATTATAGTCGATAGGTAGAACGACTATAACTTTCTGGTGACACATTATTTCAATAAACAATAAAGGTTAAGTATATTTCAAATATACTGTTTTAATTTTGAACTATGAACTCGGAAAAAAATACTATATTTCTTTCCTAACGCCAAATACTAATCACGGTAACACCAAAAGTTTATATCCATAGAATAAATGGTAAGTTTTCTTTAAAGTTATTGTATATATTGCATCGAAAATTACATTGGTGTCTTTCAAAGCAGTAAGGAAAAACAGCTATACAAAATGATTGCCATGTCGGCATGAATGCAGTGCACGCAATTACGGACAACGGGAAACAAAGAAAGCGAGAACAGTGTATGTCTCTCTCTCTTCTCCGATACCCGACGATACCTGAAGGCAAGCGAGACATTGCTTCCACTCTACCCGACACAGTGTTTACCCCCACTTTTCATGACACAAAAAGTTGCGGATCAGAATTTCTAAGCCCCTCTCATTAAAAGTTTCACTTCCACAAAAAAAGTTGTAGATCCAATCTCTACCGAACGTTACATGATCATTAGTTGGGCTAATCTGAAGATTTTCTGAAAATTTCATTAAATCGGTCCCGCCGTTTTAAAGTCCATAGGGAACAATATACGCACATCGACTTATATATAGATTAACATTTTCTAATGTATGCGGGTAAACGAAAAGTAAATAAGTATGATGATGATTTCTCTCATGATTTATAAAAAGATTCTTTAAATCTTGGGGGGTATTGTGACTCGTGTCCTTAGAAATTTTCCCTCTGTTACCTTACATGTGCTCCCCGGGTGGCGCTAAATGAGTGATAACGCCAAGTCACAGGCGACTGTCAACTAACCTAATCCGGTTGGCACGCAAACGTTCTAGCACTGCGGCGGTAGGAAATAACAATCATAAACCGTAACCCTGTGCACATTTGTCGCAGAATGGGTGGCGTTGACTTCATCGCCCAAGTTGTGACTAAGAAAACTTCTTTAAAATAACTCCCTCAATCCTACGGCGGACAACGCGCCAATAGGATGTTTGGCTGAGGGGTATTCAGCCTATAGCGCCAACCTCGATGTACCTGGCAAACATCTTTGATTCTTGCCTTTTCACAGAAATGGGCGTCACTTTGTGAGCGATCTTTTAGCGACCCTACTCGGGGGAACAAAATGAAGGAACCCCAGGAAAAAACTAAAAACCAGGAAAAAAATACTATTCAAACAAACACTCGACCCAGCACGCTTTAACAGACCTACGTCCTCCTCGCTTAGTAATATTTCGTCTAGAAGGCTAGAGCCAGAACACGGTCGTTAGGTTTATTCAACTGAACCAGTCATGGACACGACTTCATGCGTGAGTCATAATAATACGAAGTTACCCCCACCATGGCAAAAAGAACCGACGTTAAGAGGCGCTAAATGGAAAAAAACGACTACCTTCCTCATAGGAGAAAATAAATATCACAAACAAATCCGGTGGACTTCCGACTGACTAAAAAGAAGATGACAGTGAAATTCCCAAGAAATTCTCTAAACCACCACAAATAATTCTCTATGCAATCGAAACGTCATTCAACTCACTAGAAGTCCTAGAAAGTTTCATGAACAAAACTGATTTTAGCTACAAAGTCGTTAACCAAAACCAATTCCGTATCAGCTGCTTTACCGTAGATACGTACAAAAATTTAATAGATACTATCAGAGGAAAAGGCCTGACAGGACATATATTTAATAGGAAACACAAACGACTGTATAGAATGGAGATTAGAAATCTACACCACATGCACCAATCAGCGTAATATATAAAAAAAAATATGCATTAGAAGGTACATGTAACAGTGTTGTTGGCGAAATTATAAACGCCAAATATGGACCTAAAAAGAAACCAAACTCCACTTTCTTTGCCAATTTGTCCTCAGGCCCGAATAATGTAGTAGTCAAAAAACTAAAATATTTACATCATAAATCGATCACTGTAGAAGATCTGTGAAAACGAAACTCAGTAGTACAATGTCTAAGATGTCAGCAATGTGGTCACACAAAAAAAATACTGTATGAGACTATATATAAGACTATATATATATATACCGCTGTGTAAAATATGCACAATTTCACAAAACAGCGGAATGTCCCAAAACCGATCGCAATACCCCAGCTAAATGGGCTTTATATCATAGTGCTCATCCAGCAAATTATAAAGAGTGCGAAGTGTATAAAGAATACTAGCCAGAAAACCCAATAAGCAGAGAAATTTAAAAGATAGAGGAAGCTTGAAAACAGTTCTTACCTCGACTACTGAGCTCCCACTGCAGATCAGCACTGAAATGGCTAGACTGTATCTGGACTCCAATATCAATAAACGACAGAGATATGCTGACGTCTTGCATATTAACAAAAACAACGGCAACGAGGATAAACAAACTTCAAATAAAATAATCGAAGAATTGTTCGTAAAACAAGCCAAAAATATGAACCTAATCCTTCAAAAAATGAGTACATTAATTAGTCTTCTGACGACTCTAGTCTCTAAAACAACAAAATGACTTCTCTAAAGATAACAACCTGGAATCTAGACGAGCTATCATCAAACAAAGATAAAGTTGAAACCCTGTTTCATACGCATAACATCAATATACTATAAGTATCTGAGAGGCACTTTACAGAAAAAAGTAGTATCAAGAAACTATGGAAGCTACACCACAAATCATCTAAATGGAACTGCACTTACAGAAGCAGCACTAATAGTGAGATCGAACATAAAACACAGCGAGCAGCCCAGTTTAAGAAGTCTCACATACGAGTAGCTACAAACGTAATAGAAAATTCAACATTTTCGCTGATTATTACCCTCTAAAGCATAAAATAATAGCGGAGCAAAATGACGAGCTATTCAACACTCTTAACGTACGCTTTATAGTTGGAGAAGATTGGAATGCTAAGAACGTCTACTGGGCTTCAAGATTAACTAACACCAGAGGTACAGAACTTACAAAAGTCTAAAAAACAATAGCCTTAAGACGATCTCCACAGCAGAACCCACCAACTGGCGTAGCGATCCAAACAGGTTACCTTATGTAGTAAATGGCAAATATTAACCATGTACCGGTAATACTATCAATTTGAACCACAGCAGTAAACTTTTCCAGACCCACAAAGCTCTGTAGTAAACATACAGATTGGCAACCTTTAAAGGGTTGCTACACCAAAAGTTCCATTTAAAATAGCATTAAAAATACAATTAGACATTGATAAAGCTGCTGAAACAATAAACACAACTATTAAAGAATGTTGTAAGCGATGTACTTCGGCAGTCACCAAGCGTCCACCGCAATGAAAGGTTTACTCTGCAAGTATAAAGTTGAAAATTTGGGTTAAAAAAAGATTACGACGAGTATAGTATACCAGTAGACACCCAGGCAACAAAGAAGTACTTTAAAAAGTTGTTAAAGAATTGAAGATGTAAATAACAGAAATAAATGATGTAGCTTTACAAACTTATCTAGAGGGATTCACACCAACAAGAGCGATTAACTACTCACTATGACAAGCATGCATAAATATCGATCGACTGTTACACAACAAGCAACCACTACGAACACAGTGTGGGAAACGGGCCTGATCCGAACAAAGTAAGGCAGAAATTTTCGCGAATAATCAAAGCCAAGTTTTCACGTCGAACAACGCTGTATTAAACATCAGACGAATCAGATATTGACTCAGTTTTCAACCAAGACTTCCAGCTAGACCCTTCTCTAAAATAAGTAACGCCCTGGGAGATGTAAGAAATGTAAAGTCTATGGATAATAACAAGGCACCAGGATTCGATCTCATTGTGAAAAAAGTTCTCGAAGAATTTGCCACGTAAGGCTATAGTGATCTTGACCTTGTTATTTAACGCTATTCTGAGAGTAGGATACTTCCCCGATCTATGAAAAGTTTCCCTGATAATATTGATCCATAAATCCGGTAAACCACCACATGAAGTATCATTGTACAGACCGATTAGCTTACTGCCAATATTGTCCAAACTCTTTGAGAAGTGTCTTCTTTACAGACTTAGCATTATCTTTAGGGAAAAATCCATTATCCCTGACCAATTGTTTGGCTTTCGAAGAGAACATTCCACCGTAGAACAGATTCACAGAGTATATAAAACAATTAGAAAGTCATTCGAGAATAAAGAATATTGTTTATCGGCATTTCTCGTTATACATAAAGCCTTTGACAGAGTATGGCATAAAGGACTGCTGTATAAAATAAAATCCTTATTACCCCATAAGTTCTAAGATGTCCTAAAGTCTTATATCTCCGACAGAATAAAATAAAACGAGTAAAATAAAACGATTCCACGTCAGAATTTTGTGATATAATTGCAGGGGTGCCACAAGGCTCGGTACTTGGACTGTCCTTTACACGTTGTTCACATGTGACCTATTATAGAGCCAAGATGTTACAAACACTACCTTTGCTGACGACACAGCTCTCCTGGTTACAAATAAATGCCGACTTGAAGCATCAGGTATACTACAGAACAGCCTTTATGAAGTAGAGAAATACTACTAGTGTTGATAAATCAATACACGTTACATTCACACTCCATAAAGAAGACTGTGTATTTGTTACCCTAAATGGCACACATTTCTCACAATGAGGTACTTTTAGTATCTAATATGTAATGATAATGCAGAGAGTGCCCTGTTTTATTAAGTTTATTACTATTATAAGAGTACCCTGATTTATTAAAACAACTGAACTTCACTAAATCCTGATATGCCAACAGTTAAAAAAGAAATTTCTTCTTACGGCGACAAATACAAGAAAAGACTACATAAGCATCTAAAACATCTTGCGGGGCAACTAACAATCCCAGAAATTATTAGCCGGTTAAAAAGAGATCACACATATTTGACCAGGATATATAGCCAGCATATATACTAACTACAAAAATAAAATGGCTGTACTCTATTGGGAGTAACTCGCTTAAAAAAAGACCACCATTAATGGCATCTGCTTATAGCCAATAAGACTGATTGCAAGATGATATTATTAAATAAAAAATCAAACAAAAATATAATTGCAAGGATGAATTTAGATTCACATTTACTAAAGAATATTGAGGCATATTTTGGTAAAGTGCATGTAAAATTGCACGGAAGAAAGGAAGCATCTTTGTCGATTTTCGCCGCACGATGCAATACTTTAATTTTTTTGCTGCTCGTTTTGAGCCGAATTATTAGATGATCCTGGCTGCAGAACGATGTTCGGATTAACGATTTCAGTCTTCACACAATTATTCTTTGTATTTCACGAAGCTAAGTGATTTTTTTTAGTTGTTGTTGTGAATTATTTAGTTGTTTTCCTCGTGGGCCACCAGAGTTTGAAACCGCGGATTACGGCTATCCACAACTGGTGCTGTGTGTCATTTTAATTGTTCTACTAGCTATCATTACAATAACGAGTTTCATCAACTGTAAAGTATTCAAGTGGTCCAGTGAGTTTCTCAGGGTATTTTTTGAGAGCGAATTGCATGGAAAGTTAAATATCTTTCTTCAATCCATTCTCTGTTCACTTTTTTTAAGGTTCTGTAATCGACAAGGAATCCTTATAGTTTTGCCATGTACGTCCGTCCGTCGATCTGTTTGTCAGCGTGTCTCAGAGACTTTAGCACTAGAAGGCTGTAAGAATTACTTTGTTATGGCATATTAACTACGCTTACGAGTACAATGTGATACAATAAAGTCTTTAAAAAAATTTGTTTAGGTATCTATTTTACACATGAGTGGGGATGAATTTTTTTTATCTATTCCATGGTGCTGGGTATTGTTGGGTAGCTCGTTTAAAAGAATTTGCGTGTCCGTTACAATAATTTCTCTATTCAGCCATCCAATTAGTATATATTAAGATTTTAAGTGTCTATTTTTGTTAGAGTCAAGTGTCTCCCCACCAAATAAATAGTTCTTTTTTGATATGTGAAAAAATTTACGGCAGTAGTACATGTACCGAAGTTAAAAGGTAAATTATCGTAGCTACTTCTGGCCAGATCACCAACTACTCCCGGGTGGCCCGCATGCTCATTTGACCATTAAAAGTTTCATAAAAAAAACTGAGTAGGCTTTGCTAGTTAACGAGTAATATACGACCAACTTATAAAATGTACTTGGATAAATAAAATGCTAAATATCCGACAAATTTCATTGAAAATTACTTAGATGACGTTGTTGGTTGTGTAAAACAAATAGTAAATATAAAAGTTTATGAATTATGGAAAATTACAAAAACATAAAATTATATCATTTCTAACACCCGTCTTATGTGGGCCTGTTCTTAGATGCTATTAGCCGTTAAACCGTGAATTCAATTAATGGGTTCATTATCAAATAAAAAGGCCCCTTCTAAGTCTGCATGTAAAGCGGGCAACTACAGAGTCTTCAAACCCCGACTGCCTTACAACCTGACAATATTTCCATCCTTTCTCTTTTTTTGATACTTTTTTTTCAATATTTTTTAATAATGACTTTTGCAACATACCCAGCGACTTAATCAAAATATTAATTTCACAGTTTTTTTTTTATTCAGTATTACTTTATTTACTATAGCATATGAATTATTTAAAGGAAAAGGGCAGTTTTTTTCCTACGAGATTTTGCTTTATTTTGACTGGGTCAAAGTTGCAATGAATAGATTATATTAGCTATATATGAATAATATATATATGAATAGATTATTCATCAACAAATACTGCTCAGAGTCTTGACTGCGACACGGGTATCTATATGCTTCATTATGAACATCAAAGTTATCACCATTTCTTGGATTAAATGATCTTGGAAATAAGTAGCGCTCTTTTTAAATTTACATAATTAATATATTTCGTTGCATATGAGATCGTCTGTGTCACGTAATTCAAATTGAACATTGTTCATTCTGAAATCACGTTTTTAACTATTTCTTCTCCTAAAGATGTTGATCGTAATTTACGTTTGAACGTCGATGAGCAAAGTGTCAACTATGAGGCAGCCTCAGTCTCGATAATTAGATATCAGTCATTCTTTATATCAAGAAGAAGTGAATTCAAAGGAAGTTTTTGTAATCATGTTCCGCCTTCTAAATGAGTGAGAACAGATGTGCACGGTCTTACAAATAGTATGAACCATGTGAAACTGAATAAATACTTGTAAAAATATAAACCATATAAACTATAGATCGAAATGCTTTTCGCTTTAAGTGATTTTCGTTTCTGTAAAAAAAATTGTATACACTTTTTTTTCATTTCATAGTTTCTTCAATATATAAAATTATTTATATTAATTTAAAACGTTATACAATTACACGCTATTTATGCTCAGAAAGTAAATAAAATCCGCAAAATGATTTATTTAAAGTTTTGTAAATTTGTAAATGAAATTAAAACTACATTAAAAGGAGGTAGATATAAAGCAGATTGTAATTAATGCAGTATTTAGATAAACAAAAAAAGCGAACCAAAGGCCAATTTGATTTTGGTCTCGATTCAAATATTCCGTATCGTATGTCTATTTTAGCCTCATAGAGTTTCAATCTAATATTGCTCTATGTATATTAATAATAAGTCGCATTGCGTTGTACTATATTTCTACTTGTATTGGATTGTATAATAAAATTGTATTCAGTTATACAATTTTAATTACACCAAGAACTAGATGAACCTTTAATGCAATACTACTCTAAATTATTGCATATTGCTAACAACAAAGTTATAGGCGCTATCCGCTCTTAAAGCTTTTACATGCTTTTTTATATTTATCTTAGATAAGCCAAAGAACAATAGTTGTGTTAATTTAAATTGAATAAGTATATACAACTGTGTTGCTTTGTTGTTTCGCTGCGACATCAACGCCTTTGAATCGACTGGAAGAAGTAGATATTGCTATTATGTTAACTAATTACTTGGTTGTTATTAATTAATATTTAAAATGGGAAGAAGAAAATATTTCTGAATTCAGAGAGGTTAAAAAAGAGTACTTATTTATAAAAAAAAAACACTACGATTTATTTTGAAATATAAGTTTGTTTTGAATTACCCTTTCTGTTTAAAAATATTGGATCACTGATGAATAAGGTAATGTACATTTTACTTGATATATGATTTTGCAAACAGAAAAAAGTATATTTATCTTAAAAACATTAATTACATTTTAAAGGGCGTAGGTGAATTTCTATGAATATTGTGGCAAAAGAGTTAGTATTTCTCTTAAAATAGTATTTTAACATACTATATGTGTCATAAAAATATTCTAAAATAGTGTTATGAAGCACATGCGCTTGAAGTAGACCACAATATTGTAACACAAATGTACCCTTTGTTGGTCTTTGGGTATCCGGAATATTGAATTAAAATTAACAGCAAGAGAATTATATTTATTTGATCAGTTCTTCAAATTATCTGTCAATGAATTTTAAATATACCCAATATCACACGTTAAATGCTTTACATTCAGGTTTTTTTACTATCGAGGCAGGAACCCTGACCTACTTTTCTACTACTCGGTCTCTCTATTTTCGTTTGTCTGGCTAACTAACATTCTATTCTAATTCCAGATTTTAAGAGGTTGGACTCAAACGGAACTCACGTCGCGGGACTGGGTACGGAGACTGGATGCCTCAGATGCCACTTGCTCCTATCTCGCTCACTACAAGTTATTGTAATATTCTATTATATAGTACGGTTGGCAACCCTAATTGCGTGAACCGCATTCTGTTGCCACTCATGACATGTACCTTTCCATTTACCTTATACAATTGTATACTCAATGCTGAAAACTGAAAGCGTTTTATGCTTCCATAGAGCGCAATCGAGGAGTACCTACGCGCTTTGTCCTTGACGTTTTCACTGGAGGGCGGCGGCTAGGTTGGTTCGTGGCTGAAATTCTCCTTCTAAAAGATTCTATGCGGTATCCATTTTCTACTCAACAATCAACAAAAGTTTTTCTATCAACTGCGGTCCCCATTTTCAGCACCCGCCAATAACGATAGTGGATTATATAAATTACTTTTACGCGTGTAACAAGGCGAATGTGCATTCTCATGAAACAGAGTAGGGGTTGTTTTCTCTTAAACATTTTAAACATATGATAAATACTAGCTTAAGTTGGAGCTACTCTGCTAAAACATGTAATGCTTCTTCTATTCAGCGTGTATATATTTGTGTAAGTATTCAGTAGCTATATTGGAATGTGTATCG
The DNA here is from genome assembly GCA_005406025.1 of Eumeta japonica. Classification (NCBI taxonomy): domain Eukaryota; kingdom Metazoa; phylum Arthropoda; class Insecta; order Lepidoptera; family Psychidae; genus Eumeta; species Eumeta japonica. Next base: position 86,707 of record BGZK01001296.1, read on the forward strand.
TAGGCCGTAGCGCGTAAGTTGTAGGCGCGTAGCACAGTAGCAAGTATTTTCAAACAATAAATTAATTATTAAGAACAGACGTGTATTTCCATTTGACTTGTAACTATAGGAGCTCATATTAATTGATATTACTTAACGATTTCCTGTGACACAAATGTTTGAAATTACTTCTGATAGAGTAATGTCAGAATATTTATAGACGTGAGTCGTTTAATTGAAAATAAGTTCAAATAATCTATTTATAGTGTTGATTTTGATAAAAAAAAATATTTCTTTATAGGAACATTTCCTTAAATTTTTCATGAATACATTTTAAATAGGCATTTTGATGCGAAAGCGTAATTAACAGTTGCCAATGTTTTAGCTTTATTATGAAATTATGTATTAGAATGTTGGCTAAAGTACTAATTGATTACAAAATTTAGATACCCTATATTTTGCGTATTGGACCATTTTTTAGTGTGGTGAGTTTAAAATCGTTAATCTGTTAAAGCTTTTATTAACTATAATTAATAAGTTTTATAGGTATTGTTTCTACATAAAATTTCGTTTTTAAAATTGAATTTTTGAATATTGGTGTGAAATTTTGATGTAAAGCTATTTGTTACGGTGATTTCTCCACCGCCGCCTGAGCCCGCACGTCGGATCTTTTAGTCACTTAGCTCGGAGAACGGTTTTCTTGCAGTGTGGGCAGAAATGCAGAAATAATGGACAGCGTGGATTTTCAACTTTTATATTTAACACGAGCTTCACATATGGCTGGCTGCTGTAGTACAACTGTGACAGATGCATTTTTTTTGCCCTCTTGCGACGAGGTAGAGGTAAAAAATGCATACGCACACCCGCGCGCTCATGCGCACGGGTAGTGTGAGGCTGAAACCCACTAAAAAAGTTCCCCTGAAGTAAATATTGCTGGTACGGCGATGCTGTTTGTTGGCAATCTATTCAGTTTCACCTGAAGCGGCCGGAAAACACACGAGGGTGTTGACGGCGGGTGAATTGCCTTGTGGAGGATTCCTTAAGGGGGTCTTCTCGGCACAGGGAAGTCACTGGGACACCAACACGGGTTGGGTCCATTCGACATCTAGACGCAGGAACGGTCTAGATCATCGGGGATATGATCTAGATGTCTAGGTCTTAATTAGAACGGGACATATGACTATCGACTACTTAATTGTTATTCTGTTTAGTAATTTCTATGAGTCTTTCGATTTCGGCTGTGAAGTCTTCAGGAGGATTATTGACAATATTCCGTGGCCTACGGATGAAACGATAGGGGGGCGGCGCCTCATAAGAAACCGTCGCAGAAAGAAGTGGGTTAGAATTGGACTCCGCTATAGAGAAGAGCCGTTCGGATGCGTTCTTCGTGTATTTAGTAATCGAGAGAAGATCTAAGTCCCTATGCAAGACTGAATTTTTGACGCACCGATGTGCGTAAGTGGCTGATCTGCAGAATTTATTCTGCAAGATTTGAAGCTTCTTAAGTCTATTAGGAGCGGCATGAGCGAAAGCAGGGGACGCGTATGTTATCACCGTCCTAATACACATTCAATAAAGAATAAGCTTACTGCGTAAGGAAAGTTTACTTTTCTTACCGAGCATACCGTTGAGGCGCGCTTGGTAGAAAATGGCCGTTTTCTTAACACGCCTGATCCTATTAATAATTCTAACAACTAATCTCTACCCGGACAATAAAAGACAAATATTCAAACTATTTAATATACACAAAAATACAAAAAAAAAAAAAATCAAACGTCACTGAACATTTATTTAATACACATTATTTTCTAATTTAAAGACTAGAGCGCGGCTGTCCGTATCACTATTTACGGAAGGCTAAAGTAATAGGTACATCTATGAATAGAATAAAAAAGAAAACTAGAATAAATTGTATTTAATACTTTTTGAATCAATTTCGAGGAATCACCCTAAGAAGGATAAAGTCAAAATCCTGTAGGTTTATTTTGCACCGACGAAATTTATTAGTTAACAAACACAACCGTAGCCAGCTACTTTTCGAATATTCAAAACAATCTCTCGCGGCGTCCGTCGGGATTAGGCGGCGGAGATTAGTGTTTTTTTTTTCCTCGTGAGAATAATGGGAGGGTCGCGGGGAGCGGTAAGAGAGGGAGGAGAATTGTCGGAAGAGAAAAGCGGATAATTTACGCCGGCGACCGGCGAGAAATGCTCCAGTCGTTATTTTCGGGTGTTCATATCTCGGGAGCGTGCGTTCGACACCTCCCGTGCAGCTCGAGCGCCGGTTAACCCGTTCGATGTGTTCCATCGGCGCGATTTGACGTCACGTCCCCGATACCGCCGCGGCGGTCGCGGGCCGGGTCCGATAAGGTCCGCGCCGGTCCGCGCATGCGCCGGTTTTGCGCCAATTTGCGCCAACGGTGCGACCTCTATCGGCTACTCCAGTCCGCCCGGAGGGAGCGCGAGCGGCGTCGCGTCCGCTCGGCTCGCCGTCGACGCTACGATATCAGTGGGAAATAATCTAAACTGCCGTTCATAAACAATGATAAAAGTTTAATAAAAAAAAATGATGCCGTACACAACGACGCTGAACGGTCGTCGATGCGATGCGAATAGAAGTGACGTGTCCGACTTTTGATGTTGTTGACAAACAAGAGTAAAATGACCGCATTAGGCGAACATGTCGTTGTGATCGGTTGCAGTGTGTAAAACATTATGTAGTGCAACGCATGCAGCGCATCGGCCGCACTCGCCGGTAACCTTGACACGCTTTCGCGCGCCGCCGGCGGCTCTCTGCAGAGTTGCCTCTTGTTTCTATTGCACTCCCCGTTTGACATTTACAGCAATAAAAATTTAGTGCACCCCCGCTAAATAGCCCCCAGCTTCGAATGCTGTCGATGACTGTGACTTTATGAATGTTCGATAGTTGTTAAAGTTCATATTTAGCGAATGATATAAAATTGATTTAATTAAATAATTATTATAGTGGTGATAATAAAAATAGACAACACTGAAAATAAATATGTCCAAGTGCGTGTCCGTTAACAATGCCGGACCTTTAGTTACGTAAGCTTGAACTGTGTGATACCTACGCTTGTTAAATTACAGGCTAATAAAATGCTGCTTTTGTGACCTACTCCGAATTTAATGGAAATTTTGACGGCAACAAAATGAAGCTTACCAGAGGTAATAAAAGTACTTTCATTGTATTATTAGTTTTTTTATAATTTTCTTTCATTTTTTTTTGTGAATTAATTTAAAAAAAAATTATGTTCAATTTTTTTACTCGAAAAGCGTAAACAAAGTTATTACAACGGTATTTATGTAAAATCTGTAAGATAATTATTATCCTCTAAATATAAGATTTTTTTTCATTCACTAGTATTATGTACATTTATTTTCAATACATGACAAAAAAAATAGACGTATATACAGCACCATTTTTATGATCGGTTGTGGCGAAACTTTTTAGTCTTTTTATATTCTTCTCTTCAATATATACACTCATGCGTTTCCTTAACAGTAAACAATATCCCTCTTATCGGTCAGCGCAGTGGTATTAAATTCTTGAGAATCTTCACATTAGAAACATTGATCAATGTATATGGGTCAAAAATAAGGCATCGAAAATGTTAAGAAAATTAAAAATTGCAAAGTGAAAAAAAATATTAAAAAGGCTCAATTCCAGATTATTTTTAACTAACAGGATGGATGAATATTTTTTTTTTAGATGTAGAAGAGTTTTTTATGCTCTAAAATTACTCTACCCACTGTAGATATTTTTAACGAATTAAATATTTGTCCAAAAAGGACATCGTTTTTTTTCCAGCTGAAGTTTTTTTCCTAACAAAATTTTGTTCATCTATCAATCTCAACTAATATGGCGAACACCCTTTGTATATGAAAAAAGAGAATCAAAAGCATAATCCACTTAGAGGCTATTTATAAACAAAAAAAAAAAATACTGTTATAAATGATCATAGATGCGTTCGATTTTAACTGGGACTTCTGTAATGTTAATTTTTTTTTATTTTCGAGCATGAGATTTGATATCGTAGTGAGGATCCATTAAAGAATCGAGGATTATACTTAACAGTTTCCTCATCGTTATTGTAACGCCTTCATTATACGTCTCAGTTAAGCCAAGTTTCAGGGAATTCATGGTTAATTGTAATAGCGATTGCACCAAAAAATGATTACCGCTGCTCTAACACCTGACGTTCATTTTAATTTTATAAGTAAACTAGTGGTTATAAATTTGTTTCGCTGTCTAAGGAAATAAATAAGAATAAAAATTATATAACTACGAAATGAAAAAATAAATTGCTTAAAACCATCTAGAAATAATTCCATTCAATGGTCAATGCCGATACGTTCAACCTTTAACTGATCTCTAATTCTGTATTACACGTGTCTTGTCTTCTCGTGCCACTTATTATTTCACAGATTATGCCAGTCCACGAAAATAAACATTCCAAACAATAAGCCTTAAGGAAAAGGCCTTGAAAAAATATTTATCATCTTTCTTTTAATGTTACAAATTTGAATATTGATACAGTACTTTTAATTGTCTTCGTTTACACTTTTTTTCACATTTGTTTCATGTTTTTTTAATTTTTTTTCAAACATCGTTTGAGTAGATAGTCTGACAAATGTACGACGACTCAATAAATTTAATGGTTAAGAATTCCAAATTGTTAGAGTGACAAAAATGAAATTGGTTGGTGGCTACTAAAAATAATTTTATAATTTTTTTAACTAATGTAAGCATAAATAATTATATGGATATATTAATCAAATAGCATATAAGTAAAATGGGAAAAGTATTGATTTAAACTTACCTGCATCGTATATTAACATGTAGTATGCAACCCATCGTTCACCCTCAAATCGTTCTTCCATTCCAATCCCTATCCAATAAACTGAATATAGGTTCGAGAGGATTGACAGAATACAAACACCTAATCAAATGTTAAATTTTATTTATCTTAGTCCGTTAAGTAAATATAATGTTATTTCTAGTTGCATGCCAAAAGAGCACATCCTCACGAAAATGCAGACGGTCACATCTTCCAGGGTTTAGTAGTCTTAAATTTTCATTAAAAAGTTGAGCGAATTAAAACCCCACACAATAGATTTGGATTTAATTTTTGTGATTAAATTGATTAAAACAGAAAGATTTTGCTTAGATGAGTATTTTACTCAAGTTCTTGAAGACGCCATACGCCTTGGCCGCTGAAATTGATAACGAGATGGTAGATTTTGAAAATATCTCGAAACATCGTATTCGATCTGACACCCATCAATCTGTTGTATTGAAACTGGGGTTTAAATTAAGCGTTGAACCAAGATTAATACCAAGAACGTGAGCGGAATCAAAATCAGGAATAGTATCGCGATCAAGATGGATTAGAATTGACAGCGAGTTCGAATGTCCATGCGGATGACGCTGCTTGCCAAAAGCTAATAACATATTATTTTAGTAACTCCGTGGTCATATTCACAGAAAAAAATGTTTCAGATTGGTTTTTATATTTTTTAAGAATGACTAATTCATGTTGCGATTCTATACACATTTTTTTTTATTTAAATTTTATTATTAAAAAAAATTTCGGTGTTTTATTCTTAATTTCTTTAAACTGTATGGAAAACATCATATCTACAAATCGATGTAATAAAAGTTACATAAATATAAGACTACTTCCTATAACATTTTGATCCATGCCTTTTTAACCGCTGAAATAGCCTTCTTTTTCAGAAGTCAAAATTTGCACTATCAGTGTCTTTGTAGACGGCGGTAAATATGATTTTATATACATATATATATATTATTCTAGGTACGGTCATAAACATGCACCGGAACCTCAGACCGTCTACATTGATCTATAAAAAAAGGAAGATGCACAGTCCAGCGCTCGAAAATGGCCGCAGTAAATGAGTGCTAAAACAGACAGTTTAGCACTCTGCATTTAGTGAAGTTTCGTCGTACTTTACGTTACGACGTCGAAGTGCTTTGTAAAAAATGCAAAAATGACACGTAAAAAACTATTTAAAAAGGGTGGTATTTTTTATTGTCTATAAGTAAAATTTAGTTTATTCATAATAGGTGTTCACTGATGTATTATAATGAGTATCATCAAAAGCCGAGATATAAACCGACTTAAAAGAAATAGACATACGCAACAACGGTTCCGTATTTCTTGCGTTGTCACAATATTCGGTCGCATAACAATAGACATTCTGTTCTTATACTAATGGAGTCGCCTCTTTTGTTCTTTTATTTAATGTTTATATTATATTCATACAAATTTTAAAATTACCTCTAAAGGGAAATCATACAACAGATAAAACCTGTTCAAAAAAAATTACCTTTATTATATTTAAATTTGTTTTTTAGCAAATTATATATAAATATTTTGTTCATAAAAATATGTTAATGCTTAATCAATCATCATCTTATTTTATTATAAAAATAATTAGGAAAAATTATGTTACCATACTCACTTTAGAAATTATCAAGTTCTATCGTGTATATTTTCACCGACATTATAGAATTAAAAGTTCATATTAATTTTTATCGTAATTGATTACTACATTAACCATTATGAAGAAAAATATACTATAATAATTTTCATACATTCAACCAAAAAAGAATAATAAACATTGACGATAATAATTAACCACTCCATCGATGTCTTGCTTTAAAACAGGACGTGTAAATTGTAAAAAATATGACTTATTGTCTTCCAATAATAAAGTGATCCTTACTTGTTTTCTATGCATTTAAAAATGAACCTTACGTTATGACATTTCGGTTGAAGTGTCAGATGATAATTAATGTTCCTTTCGTTTTTTTTCGTTGGCACTGCAAAATAGTATCACAAAATTTGAGACAGACGTCAGATACGTTTTGAGCCATTTTTCACCGTGAATATACAATGCGACTGTACATCTTCTCTTTCTTATACATCTATGACCGACTATTAATATTTAATTGTGAGCAATCACCCTGAACATTTCGTTCATGCGCAATATTTTTTAATATAATTACGCGACCCCTAAAGTGTATTATTACATCGGACCACAATAATACAATTTCTAAAAATTTAATCTGCCTTAATTTCAAAACATTATGAATTATTAAAAGAAAATTAATACTATTTAAAGAAGAAGTTACATTTAAATCATCTACACCAAGTGCTTTTGTCATCGATATTACTGAAATTTGAATCATCATATAATTTGGTGAAAATTTAAACTTTAGAAACGTTACTGAATTATGCAAGGAATTCTTTGGCCATGGATCGTCTGTGCAGCTAGTATAGTTTAAATTATAATTATAATCCGAGACACATGTAATCAGTAATACGACATAATAGCCCATTCAAATAACAAACTTTGGAAAATTGTTAATTATTTTAGTTAAAAACTGTATATTTTGATCTTAACGGAGATATGTTTTCATAACGACTTAATTTCAGTAAACGAATTTTTATAGTTAACAATGTACCTCGTTTCTTTGAAAAACCCTCAGTTTTATAGCGAAACATGAAAAGAACGCTCTTATCGTATAAATATTTTAATTTGTGAAATATTCATCGCATTGGCGTGTAAGCTTTTAGCTTACAAATAAAAATGGCTTGAAGCTCGCAGCGCACCGAAGAATTGATGTAGACGTAAGGGAATTATCTGCCCAAAGGTTACGTGTAAGAAAAATCAAGATAAACCAAACGACCGCCGCATTGGCCTCGACCGTGATCAAACAATTTCTCTGTGTATGTTCAATCAACTAATGAGGTGCTTACCTATTTTTCTCTCTCGTAGCCACATTTGTTAGTGTCAAACTATGCTGTTAATTCATAACTGTTAAGATCAGTTGGATTATGTTCATCTTTAGCGATTTTATGTTATTGTCTGGAGTGGGTGGTTTTACGAAATTTCCACTGCGGAAGGGACCAAAATAACAACCCTTCTTTTGCAATCGGCTAAAAACAAACGATGCATTCGTTAGACGTACTCTATCCACACGCAGCAATAAGGCTTTGCAGTGACAAGCAGCTAGTTCTGCGTTGTTTCGAAAGGACTTAAATTTTCAGTACATGCATACACATATATTTAAACAGTTTCAACGTACATAGACAAGTATAGTTAGAATTTTAAATTAGTATTAATATTGTTTTTTTAGAGGTTTCGCCTTCTTTTTTATCACATTGCTAATGAATTATTTTAAAACATGGTGGCCAGTAAAATAAAATGAACATTTAATACATTGGTTTGAAATGTATAATCTATAATGAAACTATTGAAATTAATATCTTTAGCGCAGTTTTATTTAATTATCTTTTATTAAATAAACCAGACAAAGAGATGTCATACACAATTTGACATTTTCAAACTGACAAGCTAAATATTTTTTTTTTTTAAATAAATTTTAAATAACAAGACAAAATCATAATATTAATTAAAAAACAAATAAAGAACGGGTGTCTTGTAATTTCAACACACCCCCTCAAGACATACGTTATAATTATAATTTAAATAATTTTAAGTCCTAATCCTTGAATGCATTTATCATGTAATTCTCTTGGAAGTGCCTTTGTTAAAATATCTGCAATCATTTCACTTGTAGATACATGATGTAATTTTACAATTCCTTTTTCAACTACATCTCTAATAAAGTGATGACGAATATCAATATGCTTTGTGCGTGCATGATAAACAGGATTAGCAGCCAGTTGTTCAGCTCCAATAATTATCAATAAATAATTCAATATTTGAAAACTTTTCTTGTTCAATTTCAATTAATAATCCTCTTAAATAGATTAATTCTTTCACAGCTTCTGATAAACTAACATACTCTGATTCAGTAGATGAAAGAGCTACAGTTCGTTGTTTCTGTGATTTCCAGCTTACAGCACCCCTGCTAATATAAATACATATCCAGAATATGATCGACGATCTTCAAGACAACCTCCCAATCAGCATCACAATAACCAATCATAGATTTATCCTTTTTGTATAAAATATTCCAAGTTTTAAAGTACCAGCTAAATACCTCAAAATCCTTTTAACTGCTAACCAATCTTGCTGACATGGTTCATTTACAAATTGAGCTAGTCTTGAAACAGTATTAGCAATATCTGGTCTAGTTCCAACCACCAGATACATCAATGCTCCAATAACTTCTCTATAAAATCTATTATCTATTTCTTCTTTGTTTATTAAATAATTTGTCTTCTTCTTTTGTATTTCTCCTGGTGTTTTGACTGGATTACATTCACTCATTTCATATTTTTTAAGTAAATTAATAATATATCTTGATTGATTAATAAAGATATATTCATTAGTTTGATTTATCTCTAATCCCAAACATTGTTTTGCATTACCTAAATCTTTAATCTCAAAATCATCTTGAAGTTTACATTTTATTTCATCAATCCAACATATGTCTGAGGATGCAACCAAAAATCATCAACATAAATTAATAATAATAAAATATCTTTACCACGTTTAGCATAATACAAACAACTCTCTGCTTTTGTTGATTTGAGTCCAATACTTTCCAATTTTCTTGATAATTTTTCATTCCATTGTCGAGCAGCTTGCTTGAGACCATAAAGAGCCTTTTTAATCTACAAATATCACCCCTTCCTCAATACATTTCAACATTTTTATAGCTTTAATTTTAAATCCTCAGTCACTTGATTATCATCAATAATCCATGTTAAAATTTGATAAAGCATTTCCGGAATTTCCATAAAAACTGTTTCATCTAATGTTCCATTTAGGTAAGCAGTCACAACATCAAATTGTCTAATTTCCAGATTTAACTCCGCAGACAATGCAAATAAAAGTCTCACTGATTCCATTCTTGCAACAGGAGCAAAAGTTTGATTATAGTCAATGCCATATTTCTGACTATAACCTTTTGCTACAATACGAGCTTTTCTTTTTTCAATTAATCCATCTGATCCAAATTTATTTGTTAAAATCATTCGACTTCCAACAACACTTTGACCTTCAGGTAATTTAACAATATCCCAGGTATCATTTTTTAATAAACTCATAACTTCAGATTGAATTGCTCTTTTCCAATCAGTACTCTCTTGAGAATTCATAGCATCATCTAATTGAACTTCAGTTATTCCAACAAATATATTATTATCTTCATTAAAATTACAATCAATCCTTTCTTGAACTTCACAATTATTAACTTTTGAAAATAATTTTCTGGGACGACCTCTCAAACCTGTTTTAATTAATTTTGGTCTTCCAGGTCCTCGTTTTTCTTCTTTAGCTTCTTCTCTTGACTCTCTTCTTGGTTTCATGAATAGATGATTGAACACCTGATGACTTTTCATTTTCTTCATTATCTTCTAAATCTCCTGGTATTTCTGCTTGAGCTTCTATCTCATTATTATTTCCAAATCCTGTTATCAATTCAACCCATGGTTTATTTTCATTTTCATAATCATTAATAATCAACTGTTCAATCTTTTGATTTTTTAAAATAGTAGTAACATTATCTTCAATAAATTTTACATCACGAGCAACAATAAATTTTCTACTCTCTGATAACCAAATTCTATATCCTTTTGTTTCACGTGGATAACCTACAAAGATTCCCTTCATTGATCTATCAGATAATTTACCTTTTGCTGGATTTTTATCAAGAACATAAACAGTTGATCCAAATGCTCGCAAATAATTTAAAGACATTTTGTCTCTGTTGAACCATCTCTGATAAGGAGTATCCCCATTGATACTTCTTGAAGGACATCTATTTCTTAAGTGACATGCTGTAGCTACAGCATCAGCCCAAAACATGTCTGATAAACTTGACTGAAGTAACAGACAACGTGCCATTTCTACTATCGTACGATTAAAACGTTCAGCAACACCATTTTGCTGAGGTGTTCTTACAACACTTAATCGACGCTGAATACCTTGATTACGCAGGAAATTATCCATCTCAGCATTACAATACTCTTTACCATTGTCACTTTGAAGATATTTGATCTTCTTCCCTGTAACACGTTCTGCTTGAGTTTGATACATCTTGAATGCTTCTAGTGCACCACTCTTTTGTTTAAGAAAGTATACTTCACACCAACGAGATCGATCATCAATGAATGTAATAAAGTATCTTGCTCCGTTTACTGATTGAGTCTTGAACGGTCCAACAATATCTGTATGTACTATTTCAAGAGTTTCTTCACTTTGCCGTTCACTTGCTAAAAACGGTAACCTTGTCATCTTGCCTCGTAAACATACTTCACATTTTGACAAACATGTCAATTGTTCAGAGGTTATTTTACTTGTAGTATTCTGATTAATAACCCGAACTAAATCATTAGCATTCAGATGGCCCATACGACAATGCCACATTAAAAATTCTGAATTAGTTTTATCTTCAACAATATCAGCTTCTTCGTTTCCTTCTTGCAAATAATAGAGATCACCACGCCTTTCAGCTACAAATTTAATATTTCCAGTCGAATCCATAATCATCGCTGAATCTTTACGAAATAAAACTTCACAATCCTTATTAGTAATTTTAGCAACTGAAACTAAGTTTGATCTAAGATCTGGTACAAATAATGTATTTGAAAAACCTACTGACCTCAGCTGTTTACCATTGCTAACTAATAAATTAACAGTTCCCTTTCCTTTGATTTCACTGCTAGCTTGACTAGCCAAATTGATTCTTCCATTAGTTTCTTCATTAAAAGACTTAAATAATTGCTTATCACCACATAAATGTGTAGTACAGCCACTGTCAAGTATCCAAGGTCGACTACTTGGAATAATACTAGCAAATTCAGTATTATATACTGCAAAGTATCATCATCTGCTTGAGCACATTGTTTTTCTTGTCTGTATTGTTTATTCTGCTTATCTGGTCCATTTCTTCTGAAATTTGGTTTGTTTGGTTTGGATTGTGTTGGACATTCAGGAGACTTATGTCCTTGTTTCCCACATTTAAAACAATACCCATTAAATTCATATTTATAACTCTTCTGATTTTCAGTTCTCACACTTCCAGCTAACTCAACCACTGAATTTGAGCCTACTTCACTCTTCTCAAGTATTTTTACTTTGAGAGCTTCAACCTCCAATAGTTCATCACGCGATTCAATTGCACATTTAAAACCTTCATAGCTATCTGGGAGGCTAAATAATAACATTATAGATAGTAAATCCTTGTTCACTTGAATGTCCATAGCTCCAAGTCGATCAACTATATCAGAAAATTTATTTACATGATCCCTGACATCACCACCTTCAGACATCTTGTGAAGCATAAGTTGTTTGAGTAATAAAGCTTTTCTTGCAGGTCCTTTAGATGCATAAACTGAAGCAAGTTTTTGCCAAACCTCACGAGAAGTATTACATCCTCGAACATGCTGCAATTCCGTTGAACTAATCGCTAATATCACTTCTGATTTAGCTTTACGATCAGTTTTAATCCAAGCATTCCTTGCATCAATACTTTTCTGGTTATCTTCAACAGCAGGAATCAATTTATCACCATTCACATATTCCCACAAATCATTTTTATTAATAATGCCTCTACATGAATCTTCCAGGCTTCATAATTATCTTTATTCAAAGCTCAAATCTCGTAGCACTCACTGTTGAAGTCATATTAATCTTTTTCTTATTCAAAGCCTGGGCCCATAACCTATTGAAATTAATATCTTTAGCGCAGTTTTATTTAATTATCTTTTATTAAATAAACCAGACAAAGAGATGTCATACACAATTTGACATTTTCAAACTGACAAGCTAAATATTTTTTTTTTTTTTTAAATAAACTTTAAATAACAAGACAAAATCATAATATTAATTAAAAGAACAAATAAAGAACGGGTGTCTTGTAATTTCAACACTTAGAAACATATAATGCTAGTCGACTGACTGCTAATTTATTGATTCTCCATTTTCTAAATGATACGATACAAACGACAATTGTTTGGTAATTACAACAATTATTTTACCGTTAACTTGTACAAAAAAAAGTGATAATTTTGGTATCATAAAGTGTTTATAAAGTATTTAATTATCATGTCATTCATATCGAAACACTAAGAGCGCGATTCAACGCCCGATCGCAGTTAATACAAAGCGTTGTATACATCAATAATTATTAAGTAGTGGAGAACATTTATTTCATATTTTCCTTGTGGATGATGAACATTCGACAAAATACTTGACAGTCTAATATCATTATGTTTTTCTTTAAATTTCCAATTGTCTTCATTAATCATTAATGAATGACCTATAAAAGTGTCTTTTTAAATGACCGGTTTCAACCTGTATAATAATGTTTAATTTTTTCAAATATCAGTTTTTAAAATTTAAAGATATTTAGATCATAATACTATAGCTATGTATTTTCTTTTTATATAGCTATGTATTTTCTACTATAGCTATGTATGTAGAAAGGATAATCAGTGATAAACGCATGAATGGCCAGCGAAAATATCTCATAGACGTGTATTATATTAATAAATTATTACATAACTTAAAACTGTTTTTTCTTATATCAATGATTTAAATTTATTATTTCTAAATTAGTCGCACAAAGCTCTCTATAACGAAACTGTAAAAAATGTTCCAATTTGCTGAGCGACAGCTTAAATTTTTTATTTAAAATGTATCAACATCGGTCTGAATAGTCGCCATTAAATATTTAAAACTCAGGTCGTACGCGAATAAAAGGTCACGCCCAACGAGGACTTCGACCTCCGACGTCTAGACGTCTGATTCGTTTCACCTTCAGGCAAAAGCAAATAAGGGGTTAAATTGAAAAAGGTGTGGTCGGATCTTACATACTGATGAAATTTTAATGCCACGACGTTTTATTTAGTGAGATATCACTATTGACTGAACAGGTTTATACGACGTTTATAACTTTGTTTTATAAAATGCTCGCTATGAATATAATTTGTAAGGAGAAAATAATGTAGTCGGGGTACACGTCCGCAGAGAAGCGAAGTTCTATATATATTTTTCTAGTGGAATTTTTAAATAATATTAAAATCATGTATAAAAGACTACATTTTGTAGAATTAAATTTGTTTTACCCTCCATTCTCAGGGCCTCTTTTTGATATTTGTACCAAATTGTCTTGCAATCCTGGTAATTAATCACGAATGACGCTAGGTGGGCGAATTTTCGTTCTGGATTGAGCTCGGATCCTTTTAGTTTGTACGTATAATATTAGCCACTACGTCATTTTATCGAGTATTATTTGGAGAATAAATTATCACCTTACGTGATAAATTATCTATGCAAGTTCCATTTGGTACAAATATCAACAGTGACGTTGAGAGACTAACAGGTTTCATAAAAAGTATTGTAATTGTAGGAAATTAAGAACCTTTGTGCAAGAATGGGATAATTTCTGATCTTAAATCGACTTTTTAGAATTGATTTTGAAGATAATAATAACGAAACTTATAAAATCGCGTATGCGCTATTATGCGACTTTTTTCTTGAAAGTTTTTTCCTCTATATGAATCTTTTTTTTTAATTTCTTACATATTAATAGTTTTTGAGTAATAGCCAAAAAACGAAATACCTTTTTTTTTCAGCTTAATTTGTTAATAACTTTTGCAATTTTTATCGAGCAGTAAAATTCTTCGATTGCATTTTTCTAGTGGTCATTCCGAATCCAATGAGCTATCGCACATATTTTTAAGACCTTTATCAAGAATTAAAACGATTTTGAACTTGTCGACTAGACTACTTACTATCTGTCTAACATAGCCGGTACTCTTAAATATTGTTAGACACAGAAACTTTATTTTGATGGAAAAACAGATATATTAATTAAACCCATTTCAAAAGAATTAATATTATAACTTATAAGTCAACAACTTATAATCGAAATTAAAAAAAAGAAGGATAAGTGTCGAAAAAAGCTTAAATAATGAAACGTGAGAGGTCAGATCATAATCTGTCACTTTTTTTAGTTAGAGCTTTAATGCGGCGACCGAATTGAATATCAAATAACCATTTAATTTTAACTAAGTATATTTAAAAATGTTAGGCAGTCTATAAATGAACGACTAAGACAATCCTGAGTCACTGCGTAATTCACTAACCAAAAATTCACGGTTAAAGCACATTCGGAAGTGATAGCCAGCGACAACGGTGTGGATGTGCCATCATCGTGAAGTGTTACTCAAGCCGGCGTGCGCATGAGTTATGAGCTAATACAACATATGATAACACCGCTCCGACGTTGAACGAATGCCGCCTCCTGCTGAAATATGACCTCGATGTGATGCCGTTTTTCTTCAATGTCGGGGAAAATGAGGAAGTTCTGGGTAATAACCGGATATGTTATTTGAATTGATATTTGAAAAAAATCAGACATTATTGTACATGTTGAAACAGTTCATTTAAAAAGACACTTTTATAGGTCATTCATACGATATGATTAATGAAGACAGTTGAAAATTTAAAGAAAAACATGATATTACAATTATCGGTCAAATATTTTGTCCAATGTTCATCATTCACAAGCGAAAGCTTTTAGTTAGTTTACAGTTATATTTATAAAAAAAATATGAAATAAATATTCTCCACTGCTTAATTATTAATGTATACAACGCTATATATTAATGTGTTATTATTCACCTGCCGTATTGTGAATAATCAGTTTTCAGCGTTGCGTCCAATTGGATAGACTCAGTTTTTCGCGTTTTAGAGAGACGAAAGGACACTGTAAAAGTTTGCATAAAAGATTTGACTTCGGTCTTGATTTGCTCGGAAACTCGTAACCGTAGACGTGTGTCGACGTACAGCTGTGATTAGGCATTTATAAGAAAGGATTTAATCCTTATAAGTTACACATTCGTAGTTTTCAATTGTTAAATTAAAATTTTACAGCGATTGTTTACATACCTAACCAACCGCACACACCTCAAACTCCACACATTCACCCCCTACCAGCACAGAAATAGTTAGCTATAAATATGGCTACCAGACAAATACAAAAAAAGGATTAATTTTTTTTTATGTATTTACAGACAGATGTAATGTTATCATATATAACCTATGATTTATGTAACCACATGTTCTTGCCATGTAGCAATTTTCATTAAGTTTATTAAAATTGTTTTTAAATTATAAAAAGACTTACAGACAGATAGATAGACAAAAAATCTTAAATATAGGAATTGGGATTGGAAGGAATGATTTAACACAGAATTTGACAAAAAAAAATGTGTGTACAGACAAAGCTTCACGATCTATATACTAGTATGATTAGAAAAAGACATTTATTTTTATTGATAATTATTATTAATATTTTAAGCAATTTTAATTTTCTAAACGTTTAGCTATAACATTAAGAAACAACGGTCCTTATTGATATTGGTTAGAAGATCCTTATTGATTTTTCTGTAATGGCTTCTTAGTATGTTTCAACTAATATTCGACGATGAGAAAAATGAAAGTTTTATGTATTTTTATATATAGGTGTGTACGTAGGTACCAATTGCATATGTATGCATTATCACAGTACAGCATATTATAGCACAGCAAGTATTTGCAGATTTTGTTTTTTATTAAAAACACCTTTAATAAAAGGTGTTATACAAATGAAGTTGGTTACGCAAACAAAGTTAATTGTACAAAAGAATTAGTTACAGAAAGAAAAGTGCTTAGGTACACTAAGAAAGGTAGTTACACAAACAAAGCAAGTTACTTCTGCTATTGACTCCTCGATTGGGCTTCAGAAAGCCACGAAGGGCACTCGAAGAATGGCCATGATATATCAGACCTTGCGAACCGATAGACCATCGATACGTGGCTGCAGGGTTGTGTGTCTAGAAAGTCTGCTGCAACGATTATTAATTTTCCTGTCCAGTGCATCGACTAGGAAATTTAAGCCTTCGAATATTATATTACTAACTGAGGACTACACTACTACTCGTATACTGGAATGTTTCAAGAAATCACAAAAATACCCATATATAAAACTCACTATCTCATTTAGGCATGAACGATTTTAAGGCTGATGAAGCCTTTTCATTAAATGCTATCATTGACTTTATCTTCATATCATATTTTCATTCCTAAAATTTATTTATTTCGTATTAAAAAGTTAATTGATGTTAATGACCGTTGTCACCAATGCATTAACAAACTCCAATACCAACTGTTTGACGTGTTCCTGAGGCAGGGAGCGAATGACTTAATTTGACTTAAGTTCAAAAATTCATTACTTGTTTCGCATGAGGTCATATTGTAAACCTTGGATAGTAAGTTACTGTATTAAAATGAAATACCTAGTTATATATAATATTTTTTAAATATTTTCCAAGTAATATATAAAAATTTTAATATTTTTGTAACAAATATTCATTTCTACTTAGTGTGAAAATATTAAATTTCAATCAGATTAATTGGAAATTTCAGATACAAATTGCGTAAGTTTTATAACAGTTATTAAATTTGCGTAATTCACTTGAAATTCACAATTACTCTTACTTTTTATGATTCAAGTCACAGTTACTATAACTTGGATCGTAAAATGTAAGCGAAAACATGGTTTTACAAGTGTTTCAACTGGAAGAGCCCGCCCGGCAATAAAGCGTGGGGCTCGATCTAGAAGTTATCGTGATTATGTAATTCCTAATGTAACTTATATGAAATACGCGTACAGAATTACTGTTAGGATATTAACGAAAATACAACTTTTTGTACGATGTTTGAAGTGAAACTTTTAATGCGACTTCCAACAAGGTTGCGTTAAACGTTTAACGCTACCATGGAGGGGATATGAAAGCACTGTTGCCGCAAACGTTCAACGCTCCTGGGGAGGAGGAATAGAAAGAAACAGAGCGAGAGTGAATGCGTGGCACTCGAACGCATGCGCGTAGTATACCTGTCACAGGCCAGCACGAGCGTTAGCGACGAGTAGCGTCCAATATTCCAATAGATTTGTATATTTCTCCACTCGAAAATGACAATTAAAAGATGCGATCAATTGTGAATTGTAAGCAATGGTAATAATGTTTGTCTTAAAGAAACAATATGAGTTCACTAAAAATCAATTTCTACCCCTTCCTATTTTCATTTCCACATTACGAAGTTTCACTTCTTCCGCGCGGAAGGACTCCACGCACTATCTTTTTTTATTTTACAGAATTAGCCGTCAATTAGCCTTTGGTTAATATTGCGCCTTATTTGCAAGAAATTAAGTATTAAAATACGAATTATGTTACACTTATACAATTTCCATCTTTCAAGTATGTATTGCACGATTGGAACAGGAAATGTGCAGATCGTATTTTTAGACCAAATTGTTTTAGTTTAATTAAAAGAAAAGCTTTAACTAAGTCGTATAATTTTATTTAACACTAATCTTTTAGATTTGTTTGAATATTTTTGCAAATAATTATACCAGCTTTGACCTTACGTGAAGCGCTATTGAAAATTTTTAATTGTCGATCGAGCCTCTTATTTTTCTCTAAACCTCTCCATATAGAAAAATAAGAGACCCAATTAACAATTAGAAATTATTATCATTTCACTGATGTGGCTATCTCTCATACAATCTTTAATTTCGTATCAAAGATTTCACGCCCTCTACGTTTCAACATTTGCTCTGCCGAAGTACTTAGCGAATTTGATTTAATTTAATCTCTAGTCAAATTTGAGTAAATTCATTAATTAATTTCGACTATAACAAGGAATGAAATCTGGTATCTTCTACTATGAAGGACACGTTGTTTACTACTAAGTTGGCATTGCCCTCTAGATATATGTTTGTAAAATGTCGAAGGATATTAGAATTGATACCCCGACCTGGCTCAGGTAAGTGCGGGGCCGCTACTAACAATAACAGTTTACGTGTAGGCTTGGTCGAACTATATACTGTTAGCATTAGCAAGCAGATCGTGCTGTCAGCTTTATGTTCATTCGGTCATGTAGTAAAATTTGTGCGATAAACCTATAGATATAAATAAAATATGTATCCGATTTTAACTCAAATGCATTTTCTTTATTCTCTAGGGTGATTTATATGTTACTAGTACTCAAATAACTCTTTAAGAATTGATTTATCTATCGGTATATCTGTTTTGTCCAGAATAACCCTCGGAAAAGTTGAACCGATTTTGATTTGAGTCATTGGAACACAAAGAAATTTATTGCGCTATACATAGGCTGCTTTTATCCTGAAAGTATTTAGGGTTCGTGCGAGAAAATTGAAAAACTTTTCATTTCAATCAATTCAAAAAAAAAATCAATCAAGACAAACTTGATTGAAATTTAATTGAGGACGGGACCGAGTTTAGAGTCGAAAGCGGATTTTGGTTGATTTCAGATCACGCTGGGGTCAGAGCAATTGGTCGATATAGATCATGTAGAGATTTTATGTCCACAGGCGGATCTGCGAGAGAAAGCTAGTTTAAAATTACAAAGAACTTTGTTAACATTTATTCATGAGTTTCAATAATAAAGTTTAATGCCAAGCTTTTACAATATGTGAAGGATATATCTGCTACTAAACGTTTAAATATAAGACGAAAATGGGCGACGAGCTCGTGTTATAAAAGAATAAATCGAGAAAAATGTAATAAATATGTTTTTTTTTCTTAAAACTTATTTATATAATAAATAAACGTTCCGCATTGAATAATAAAGAAATTCAAAACGAGTCTTCTGTGTTGTTGCATTATAATATACGGCTTTCTGAATATGAATTATTACATTTTTCTGTGCACTTTAGTCGACAAAACATCTATATATAATTAATCTCTTTAATTATTTAAGGGCTGTTCCAAAGCTGATATTCAATTAAATCGGGACAAGGCCGAAGGGCTTTTAAGGACACAACAAGAGTTCTTCTCAACAGCCGTCCTTGGTTCTTGCTTGGATTAATATCGCTGAATTTTCGGTAAAGGATTTTAGATTTTCCTCTTACACGTAATATTTGAAGTCACGTTTATTCTGTGTCAACAACACGTAAAATTTTGAGATGTTTTCTTTATAGAATTTTCAATAAAAAAAATGCTGCTGGTTCAATGATACTAAAATTACTGTTAATTATCACAATATGAACTCTATTTGATACACATATATTAGCTAATAATAAATTTTATTAACTTTAAGACTGTTGTTGTAGATTTATTTATAACAATGAAACTGCGGTGAAATTTATAACTGACAGCCACAATAACATATGCGTTATATACAAAAGACGAAATGGCTTTATTTTTAAGATATTTTTAATTTTGCAAACAATCGTTATTCATCAATAGTTTTCAACACTAATTATCAATGACAATTCTATTCTTAAACCTGAATTAACTTAAAACATCCAGAAGCGTGTCAAACAATTTTATCACTAACTCAAAATCTTATTATGTTCAAGACACATCTCGATTAAACTTGTTGAAGATACATCAGTTTTTATCTCGAAATACAGTAGATAAACAAAATTTAGTTGTTTTCTATCCCTTAAGTAACCAAAGTATCTCAGGATGTATCTCACACTTATAATAATATTCTGTAATATTAATAATTATTATTATACCGTCGGATATAAAATCATGTTTTTGTTAGAAATCTAATAAAATATATGTTTAATATGTTAAATAGTTTTCATTACTAAAACAATTTTTATAGATTAACAACAATTAATTATTCATTTGGAAAGGTGGGATGAAAGTAGACTAATAAATGTATAGAGCGAATGTGTGTGATGGATAGTTCGGCAAGGGTCGCCCTAGAAAATCCTGTGCAGATCATATTGGTGGCAATTTCAAGCACCCGAAACCGACGAGCTTGAATGAAAAGATTGATGGATGTCAGTGAGGCAAGAGAGATATGCAAAGACCGTACCATATGAAAATCTATAGTCTGCCCTTCTGGGCGTTAGTTTATATTATTATTAATTAATCATTTAAACCCATTCATCCAAAGCGATCAAATCTTCATGAAATATTAATATACTTATCGGAAAAATAATTTATGTCACCAATACGTGGCTTTTACCCGTAATTTCCTGCTTTTGAGCTCAATAAAATAACTACTGAACAGCTCCTTTGAACCTGAAAGGTCACTTAATCGATGTTTTTTAGCGCATTACGAGTATAGCCGACGCATTTATACTTATAGCTATGACATTATCGCTATCAGTTATATTTTTTTGGAATAATATTTTATTTTGTACATTTTCATTAAGAAATCTAATTTTTCCGTCCAACATGGATACCAATTTTTTCATAAAGATTTCATTAAACAAATATATCAGTACTTTACGTTAACAAGAAAAAAGGAGAAAGTAGAAATTAAACAAAAATCCGTGAATAAGAGAATAAATGTTTTTAGATCTGTGGCTTTCTGTTTGATATTATTGACATATTAATTGTCTTAATGATCGCACGGGTGATAACGTCCAAAAATGAGTCAGCATAGGACGGGAGTTAAGGATGCTGTGATTTTATACTTTCATAATTTTTCATGGTTCATAGACTTATATTTACTACCTATTTATATAACTAACAACGTTATCTAAGTAATTCTCAGTTTTAATTATGATTTAATAATTTGTGAATGTCCAAAATCAGTGGATTTACGATGATGGATACAGTCATAAATCTTTGAAAAAAATATTTCTTGTTTCGCCCATTCATTAGATATTCAGGTCGAGATTCGACGACTTCGTATTTTTTTTGCCTTGATTAAGCTTCTTCGATCGTATACTATCACGGATAATATAAGTTAAGTTCTAATAGACGAGTTGAGATGAAAATTTGGCAGTTTTTGCTGACAAGTAAGCACTGTGTAATACTTTTAAAAGTATGTCGATACATATATACAGACTATCAGAGAGAAGGCAGTAAGTATCGATGTAAGTGATTCACAAATTATTACTTTGACGTGCATAAATAGCAGACCCTTGTTCATTACGTAACTTTATACTTTTTCAGCACGTATACCTGAAAAAACGAAATCACACTTCAAATTATATCGTCTTGGAGCTGTAGAAGAATGTGTAACTGAAACGGGCACTCAAGCTGTTTCAATTCGCGAATGGTCCGCGATAGCTCGTTATTGTTGTTTACCTCGGCGCGCGTGCCTCTTAATTAAGACGCCATGGCCTCAGGGGAAAAACAACTTAATAAACACCAGACGTAACTCGGACCCGAAGGAGCTTAATTCCATTGCCATATAAATTCATTACTCGTTAGCATTATGAGTGCTCGCAAAAAAGATAGAATGGATATAATTGTAATGAGATAAATATTTTGTAATGTAAACGTAAAAGAGTTCTATCTAAGCTTTTCCTTAAAAAATGGCCAAGTTCGAGGAAAATTGTCATCGATGGTTCTGTAGCCCGTGTGACTTGTTCGTGTTATTCTTCAATTTGTTCTCTGTCACAGTTGTCGATCTTCTTGGTGATTTATATAAGTGCAGAATGTTTGCAATATTCTTTGTTTATTTCGTAGTTCTCGACTTCTCAATATTGGATAGAGTTCCTAAAAAAATTGGTTTGAAATCATATACATTTTCTGGTGGCGCTATTAAATGTATTGGAGATTTTTAAAAACATGTCCCTCAATTTTTCTATTTATTTTTATATATTTTTTCTTTTGGGTCGCATTCATAACTAAAAATTATATGTGTATCATCACAATTTAAAACTAGCACAACCTACGCCTACAATCGTACTTGTTTCCATCGGTACTCAAATAAGTAAAAGTACAATATCAAAGGATGTTTTCATTATGTTGCACTTTGTTTTACGAGAAAACCATGGCACATTTCGCCATTTGTTTTTTTTTTTAAATTAATGCTCTTTTAAACGAGTGGGTCATATTTTTTTATTAATTTTTGAATTTGTTGAATTGAAAACTTTTTTAGCATTGTTATTATTTGAAACTAGATGAAACAAAAAAGCAACAAGAAAAAATAAATATATATATATAGGATTTCGCCTGCGTATGAAAAAGATATGTGTGCTTATGTGCGCCTGCGTATTATCATTTATCGAAATTGAAAATATTGAGTTTGAATAATAAAATGTAAAATTACTTTTAGGCTTGGTACCAATATATAGAACGAAACTGCATTTTTCAAGAATTATTACGTCTGATGTAGGGTATGTAATAGAATACGATAAAAAAATTATTTAAACTTTGCCGGCCTGTTTATTTTTTTGAATATGCTAATTTCTAAAACTATTCGACGAATTGTCATGGGGTTTTCAAGGTAACTTGAGTGTAACTTGATGCCACATATAAGCTTTATTTAATTAAAATTGCATAGTCGTGGAAGTTATTCTTAAAACTAAACCGAATTAGTTTATTTTTAAAAATGACTTACAATTACAACATCGCGGGCTCACTCAAGGAGATGTAAGATATATAATTCAAACTTGAAAATAACCTGGGGTCATAAATATATTATTTTACAATATGAAATTACTAACTTCTTACAATCTAATACGTACAAAATAATTCTTAGGAATTAGAATTTTACAAAGCCATTAATGAGTCAAAATGTATAGGATTGTATGGTTCCGTTTTCAATTTGTATTGAAAAAATTCCCTTGCAAGGTACAAAACTAATTTTGAAAATTCCTTCATTTCATATTTCAAACGAATTCCAATCGTATTTACATGATTAAATTTTCAGAAGCATAATAGTAATATGTTTTTAATGTCTCTAAAATTATAATAATAATTGTAAAAAAAAATCTTAATAAGTGATTGAGGTACATTACTAGCACTTGTCATTTAAAGCATTGCACTATCCAATACATAATTTATATGAAATTATGTACAGTACCTCTATCAGCTAGTAAAATAAATCGACTAATTTCATACGATTGCTTTAATGTAGTTAATAGCGAGTGCAGCCTCCGAAATCTTTAATAGAGATAAAAAACTGATATTTTTATTATAGCATCTGCAGTTAGACTGCGTAGGCTTCGATATAAATCAGAATCCTAATGTAACATAAGCCTGTAAAGAAATAAATGTCTTGGACTATTTTACTTGCCAAACTATGTGGTCAATACCATTGGTTTTATTATATTGTTTTGATACGTGACGTCAAGTAAAAGGACAATTATTGTCCTATTTTAATTACAATTGCTTTAATTACTTTACTGTACTGATATAGTAATTTAATTGAAGTTCCACAACACTATGACAAAAATCAATACCTCAATAATGATTTTTGAAAATGACTTCTTTAATATTACATTATATTACTATGTAATATTGATGTCTTTTCATTTATTTTCAATGAGTTTGGTGCGTTATCAAACGAGGTTGACAAATATTAATTGAAAGAACAATACAATTATTTGGAATAAATATTTCGAAAATTTGTTATAGTTGTCGACACAAAGCTTTGAAAGAATCGAAGACCAAAACAAAAACAGAGGGTGCGCCGAAAATACACAACTAAGCCATATTTATTTTCCTGTTTTCGATTGATTTCTTCGACTGTTAGCCACTCGCAAACATTCGAAGATGTATTTCATTGTTATTGCTCTCACTATTATTAAACACCTAAACAGCTTATTTCTCTGAACATTTTTTTCTGATCATTGTATTGTATTAAACGGTGCTGAAATCTAGATCAAGGCTTCTCTATACCCTCATTTAATATCATGTCACGTAGACGAAATCCGAGATTTGGATCATATTAAAATACGCTTAATATCAGCATATTTGCTCGCGTCTGCCATAATGGATAGCCCGAGGGTAACGCCTTTAGGCCTACGCACACAAAACAAACAGCCCTGCTTATACAAGGGCGCTTCAAGGAAATGAGATATCTACTGTCTATGGGCGTCAGCGAACAAAAAGTAACGTAAAAATCCTTGGATATCACAAGGCAGGACTTGAATACAAATTATTGACATGTATAATTATTTATTTTGTTTTAGATTATGGTTCTGAAGTAAGACCGTTACGTCGTATGGCGTAGCACAGTTGTTATAAACTATCAATACATGTATCTGGAATGGTGATACTATCGTATCGTACTATGTAACCTTTGGCCGAGGTACAGTAACATCGAGGGTATTGAGTTTCTCTGAGAGAGTGCTGATCTGTTTCCTTTTTTAAAAGGTTTATGAGGTGGAAACAAATAAAGAGATCATCGAAATGTAAATGGTTACCGCCGCCCATGTACACCCGCATCTCTAGGGGAGTCACTTGTGAGTTTAGTTTGTTTGGAATAACGCTGATGGTAAATCATTCCAGAGCCCATTGTACGTGGTGAAAAATTGTGCATTAAGCGTACGAGTAGAACGCCACCTATCAAGATGGTGCTTGTATTTCTGGCGAATGGAACGATGAGGGAAATTAACTGCAATGATGAGATTGAATAGCTCTTTAGAGCACATATTATGATAAAAGCGAAATCTAAGGCACGACAAATATATCAAATCAGCTCTTTACCCGCAGCTTCGTTCGAAAGGATGTAGATTGTATTCCTTTATCTTTTATATTGATCATTACTTCTGTAAATTTTAATCTTGTTGCTGCTTTCTATTTCTGCACGGTTCCAATTTGTACGTAATTCAGAAAAACACTAGTATCAAATTAAAATAAAGACGGTATTATTCAAAGATAGCGTAGGCTTCTATGAGTAAAAAAATTTTTGAATCCATGTGGCACTTTGGTTCAATAAAACGAACACGTGATCGAAGTTAACGAAAAATGCTATTGGGTATAATAAAACATACGCCTATTTGAGTGCATGGTGATGTCGAAATTTTAAAACAATCGACCTATTTCTTAAAAATATTTACGACAACAAACATAAAGAAGTTAAATTTTTATGTATAAGGCAATCGATAGAGTAATCAATAATATATTATGGGACTACTTCTGGAACACCGATGATAAAGGAAATAATAGTTACTAACAATTTGGTCTTTTACAGAAAAAGAAAGGACTGTCATAATGTAGAATGGGATTTTTCATTAATGGTGTTTTCATTAACTTTATCGTAGTTGGTCAAAGAGTGTGGGGACAAGAATAAAATACCTTATCTATATGCAATTTCTCAAACGAGCTACAACGTATATACAAATTCTCTAAATTTAATGATCTGAATGTATGTAAAATAATAAAAAATTTATATGAAAATAATTTTCAAGCCATTTTTTTCAAATTTTACGACTGGCGTAGTTTATCGTCACCGTTTTTTGTAACTGGCGCCTGTGCCAAACAATATTTTTCATGTTTAAAACACCTACATACTTATTTACGCAATATGCAGGGACGAAATACAGCTTACCGAAATGTCGTTGGTTTCCATTGAAAGAGAACTAACTGTTGATTGATTTAAAAGGTTCCACAAACTTTTACAACCACATTTTGAAAATATATCGTATTTTAAAAAAGACAGGCGGGTGGATTTAACATATAAATTTTGTGACAGACGGGTGCACGCGTGTGGAACGCTTAACAGCCCGTTGCTGGTTTTTCTGATCGCATGACTATTACGCAGGAGCGACGCCTCGTCAATTTAGGTTGTCAAAATTATACCTTTGAACACTATGTGCCTATAGAGGAGCAAAACTTCACTTCCTATATTGGAAGTGAAGCTTTGCACTCAGTATATGCCGACAGGCATGCTATGCACTATAGTAGACTGTAGACTACTACCCCAATATTGCACTTAGCAGCATACAGCTGCATTCTTATACTATTTTCTGTAATTTCCGGATTCGTCCTTCAGAGAGCGACCAATGAGACGAGTTGAATTTAGATTAGTTGAATCGAAGCGGCCGTCGTCGCGAGTCCTCTGCACCCTGCTATGGGTGCAGGTGCTGCCACTGCTATGAGCCCTAGGCTCGGACCCGGGCTTCATCTCAAGGGGGACACTGCCCCCTCGGGTCTTTTGTTTATTACTTGGCGACTTCCGTCGTCCTCTCCGTGTTCGTCAGTCACATTTTCTACTCATCGGGCGCTTCGGTTACCAGGTCCCGCGGGAGCTGGTATCCTCTAGTCGGTCGGTCTAGGTGTGGTGCTAGGTTGTGCAGGGATGGGTGGGGGCCTGCGTCTGCGCGATTAAAGGCGCGTCGCGTCAACTTTCTGACGAACTCTTCTAAGGTTTCGACTCCCAGGTCTCTGGCGATAACGTCGTTTTTGACGTACCACCCGGCTCCCGCAATCACGCGGAGCGCTATGTTTTGCTGGGCCTGGAGACGCTGGCGCTGCAATCCTGAGCAAAGGGCATACCAAGCCGGTGCAGCGTAGGTCAGGCGGGAGCGCATGTAGCACTTGTATATTGCTACTTTTGTTCTTATGGGCAGTCTGGAGGCGAGTATCGGCCGCAGTTTGGCGCGCGCAGCCCGACTCGTCTGGATGACGTGGTCTGTTTGTGGTGTCATTCGCAATGAGCGGTCGATATGCACGCCCAGATATCGCACTCGTGTGTTCCACTCTACCGCTTGACCTCTCAGGCGCAGTTGATCGGGCATGTTTCTTTGGCTCCCGGTTAATAGAGCGGCCGTCTTACTGACATTGACGGCCATCCTCCATTTATCCAGCCATTCGGGTAGCTGATCAAGTACGCGCTGGATCCTCTTCGCGGCTAGGTCGGCCCTTCGCGACGATGCAAAATACGCGCTGTCATCGGCGTACAGCGCCAGCATCACGTCGTCCTCCCAGTCCTCGAGATGACCATGCAGCGTGGGTATGTCTTCTGTATATACCGCATACAGTTCGGGAGGAGGCAGCTGCCCTGTGGTACTCCTGCTTCTATCGGGCGTGGGGCGGATAGTACGTCGTCGACAGCGACGCAGAAACTACGGCGTTGCAAGAAGTTGGCGACAACTTTTGTGAGAGCAGGTGGCAATGAGGTGTCCATTAGCTTGTATATGAGGCCGTCGTGCCACACCCTGTCGAAAGCCTTTTCTATATCTAAGAATACTGCTACCGTATATCTATCGCAATTCCTTTCGGAAGCGAGGTAGTGCAGTACCCTTATGAGCTGCAATGTGGTGGAATGTCCTTCGCGAAACCCGTACTGCTCCTGGCGCGGAGTCAGAAAGAGGCGCAGTTTGGTGAGCAGGGCCCGTTCAAACGTCTTTGCCACATGTGATAACAGTGTGATAGGCCGAACGTTCTCTGGCTTGCGCGGGTCTTTTCCCGCCTTGAGTATCGTTATGATTTTCCCCCTTTTCCACTCCTCCGGGAAGTGACCAGTGCAGAGTATTCCGTTGAACACTCTGTTCATGGCCACTATTGCCCTTCTGGGGAGATGCCTTAGCGCGGCCGTGGACACGCCGTCCGGTCCCGGGGCCTTCTTTTTGGGGAGGCGTATGACAATCTTGTGTAGTGCGGCTGGGGTGATGAACAGGTCTCCCGGGAGCGGGGGAGGGGCGGTGGCCATGAACTCCTCCACACGGTACCTCACCTGTGCATGATGTTCCTGCAGGTTCGGGGAGGTGGCGGGTGGATTCGGGGTAAATTGCTCAGCCAGATGTTCGGCTATTACCTCCGCTCTGGTTTTGGCGTCATAGCGCCGGACCCCCGAGCGATCGGTGATTGGACATTTGGGAGCTGCGGCTCTGGTGAGTTGGCGGCAGAGCTGATTGAGGTTTTTAGCGCTCTCACCGGCGCGGTTAATGGTCGCTTCCCAGTTTGCGCCACGGTAGTCTCTGACTGCTTCCGATATGCTTCTCGAAAGGCCGTTCAGCTCTTTTTTCAGCTTCGGGCAGCGTGTGCGGGTCCATAGCTTATGCAGCCTGTGCTTGAGCCGCAGCTTCCTTTTGATGTTTAGGGGCAGGTCGCCGCGACGGAACGACGAAGATGGCAAAAGAGTCGTGATCCTGGCCTGTGCCTCCTTTATCTTTTCCACCTGTGAGTTGGCAGACGCCTCGACGTCGGCGGCGGTCTCGAAGGAGGATCCGAGGTGTAGTGTCTCTAAGGACGACTCGAATAGTTTCCAATCCACGCGTTGTCTCATAGATACCGGTGGCGAGTTGGAGGTGCCGGACCCGACCGTCACGAGGATGGGCAGGTGTTGCGTGTCCATTCCGTACATGACTTCTACGTGCATCGACCTCCTGATTTTGTGGCCTATCACTATGTCAAGCACGTCAGGTCGGTGTCGGATGTCCGTAGGCACGTGCGTGGGTGTATCAGGGCCCAGCACCTCATATCCCTGGCGCCCGGCATCCTCCATGAGCAGTCTGCCGGCCCTGGAGATAGAGTGCGACCCCCACGCCTTGTGCTTGTCGTTGAGGTCGCCTATGATGAGTGTAGGAGTCTGCTCCTGGATGATAGCATGGATGTCCTGCACGCACATCTTGGTACCCGGGGGCCGATAGGCCGCGAATAGCCGGATTTCTTGCTCCGACGAGCCTACACTTATGCCTATCGAACGCATGGTTTCGAAGTCCGTGAGTTGCTCGGCTTCATGCATTATGTCGCGGCGGACCAGAACCGCTGTGCCTCTGTAAGCCGGCCCTCGCGCGGAAATCTCGTCGCGTCGGTAGGCAAAGAAGTTGGGGATTTTGAGTTCTTGCTCTGGTCGCAGTTTCGTTTCGCCCAGCAGTATGATGTGGGCGTCTTCGAGTTGAGCAAGATCTCGGAGCTCACGAGTTTTCCCTATGATGCCTCCCGGGTTCCAGTATATGATTCTAAGGTTCAGAACATCCCCGCGAGTGTCAGGCCTTCCAGAATATCCTGCGTCGGATCCTGGCCAGTCTTGATTGAGCGAAGTGTTGTGACGAGTATCTTTGTCATCTCGGACATGGCTGCTTTTAGACTGGCCACCTCTTGGGCCAGGTCTGATATGGTGGGGGTGGGTAGTGGTCTCCCGATCGGCCTCCGCTGTTGTGGAAGTGGTGGGAGTTGCTGTCTCGGTTGCGTGGTTCGTGGGGGCGGCATGCACCGAGTTGGTCTGCTCTTCTCACTCTCTCCTCTCGGGGTTGACCTGTCGTCCTCGGTTCTGTTGATTGCTGCTGCCGTTGTTGTTGCTGTTGTAGCATCTTTCTTTCTCTCCTTCTCGCCCTCCTGCCCTTTTTCGGTTTCGGCTGTGTATGCCGAGTCGGGCCTTGGGGGGCTGAGTCGGTGGGCGGCTGTTCTATAGGATCGGTGGCCTCTGCCCGTTGTGCCTGTTCCGTGGTTTCCCCTCGAAGCGGCCCAGATCTCAAAATCTGTGCTCAATTGGAAGCTGTACCATCGAGAGAACTATACTATTTTCTGACATTGATTACGGGCCGTAACGTAAGGGGCGCCGTTATCTGGCGCCGCTAAACGACTACCGTCAGCGGTTGGCGGCCCTACCGTCATGAGGGCTACCGATATCTATGTCACGTAATCGGCCCTCTGAAGGATTACCGTGGTTCTAAACTGCATACGTGTTCGATGCATTTCGGAAGTATAACTCAAATATTTATTTACAAATAAATCTATAAGCACAAAACTATTCTATTATGTACATTTTATTATAAATTGCACCGAAAAAGTAATGTTTTCTATATACGATTTACGACGTCGAAATTCATCTATACAAACTATAGAACTTAAAATAAAATAGCGAATATGTTCACGTCGTATGTACGTTGGGGTGCGCAGGAACGTTTCCGTCGCGAACAAATTTATTATAATTTTTAAAGCAAACATTTGCAATTACAATTTCGATACTGTTAGTTATACATAAAAAAAATTACAGAGTCATAACAATGGCCTTTAAATTGCTATTTTATTAAGCCAATAGTTGATTTGGTTGTCCAACATTTGGTAATTAATTCAGTCGATTACTTGGATATTTAATGCAGCTAAAGAAAGCTCAACGATGACCTGCGGGAGGACGCTTTTATTGAATGATTATTATTATTAGATATAAGCAATATCGGAAACGCATATAGAATTAAGCTGTTTCATGCCTACCTTGATTCAAATACCTATGATCGCCACGTTCAGTGCGATCGGAACCGATGCAAGAAGAGTTCACGCATTTCTTTTATGGAAAATCTTGCAATGTAACGTGAATGGTACTTAGTTTACTTAGTGCCAGTAAGTATTTGGTTATGGTGTTCGTCTACGTTTAGTATAGATACGATACCGGCCGAAAATAACGTGAATTTTAATACCTAAGTTGCATTTTCTTTATGACTTGACATAAACAGTCATTGACATGCATACGACTTTGTTATCAAAACGCACGCCCATTCTGGTGGCATAGGATGTATTTTTCATTCTAAATTATTTACGTTGTATTTTATGAACTAGATTATCGTTTCGAGAAGTAACGATAGAGCTTAAATAGAATTATTATGTTCTGTTATGGAGAAAAGTGACTGCGTACTGCTCATTGACATATTGTACAATTTTAACATTTTCGTAATAAAAAAACAGCACATAGGCTTTTTTGAAAATAACGAATAAAGTAATTTAACGATATTACCGACCTACTGTATAATAATAAAAAGCAAATAATTTAGAAAATTGAACGTTAGAAAAGAAAGCAAATAAAAATATCAAGAAAATAAAACACAATGTCATTTTATAGACATGCCAATGCAGAAAATATATTACGTCGCATGTAACAATTAAAAATTTAAAACTTTTTCATATAATAGATTCAATTAGATAATAACAAACTGAGAGCTTTAAAGAATTAAGAATTTTGAGCCGCTTTCAACAAAATGAATCACGATCAAAAATCTAGGATTTAAATTTTATTTTCTTGGTACATTCCATACCTGACGACAAAAGGCAATTTGTCACAGATAAGGGAATTCGGTTTCGGGACATCACCCTAATCCGAATATACGACTCTAGGCGATTGAAATTAATGGCTCGGATTGTAATGGCACGAATTCTTTTTTTCGTTCAATGTAATTCGTCGACATCGACCCATTTTAGGATTTACGAGCGTGATTAAGGAAAATTTTAATATTAAAAGAAACACTGTTAATGAATTGTGTAATCATACAGCACATTTTAAATATATAATATCACAAGGGAACGAGTCTCGATACTAGTAGCAGACGACTTTCATCTAGTGAAAGTCTTTTTTGTTTATAAAAATTTAGTAGCAATTTTCCTTTTTTTTTATAACTTAAATTGGTCCGAAGCTTTAATCGCTTGGATATATAATAGAACGATTTTATTTGTCTTTCGATCTGTCTGGCTGTCAGCCTTGATAGTTTTCTAAGTTTCTATTTTGCTTCCATTGTCGGATTCGATCGTGGTGACTCTCTTTTAATTCTCATTTCATTCCCGCTTTACATTACGAATACAATCCTGCTCTTGATTACATTCCCAGTGTCGCTTTTGTATCTGTCCTGTACTAGAATAAGATTACAAACATTTTTGATCTAGAAATAAGTTTTAAGATATGATCTATTTTTATTTCAAATTTAATAGTTGCTTGCCTGCAACATGCATTAACATGCAGCATGCAACCCACTGCTGACCCTCGAATCTGCTCCTCAACTATAAATCTCCATCCAAAGAATTGAATATTGATTTGAGAGGATTGCCAGATATCGAACATCTAAGCTAGTGTTAATTTTTTAATGTAATTATCTTAGTCCGCTAATCGTTAAAATGTTTATTTCTATGTATGTTTCATGTCTATGAATGGCTAGTCTGCTCGTTTATCCCTCAATTATGTTGTAAAAAAAATCGTGAAAGCAATGTAGACCATAAAAAGGGAGAAGTTGAGTGATATTATAACCATTCCATATAAATTTTAGGGGTGGCGATAGTATGTTGGAGATATTTGCCAAATTTATTGTACTAGCTCGTAGTAAGTGTCAGAAAAACGGTAGAGAGCCTGAAAACAGGTGCAAAGACATCACCGAATACCGGTATAGAGGGATAGGTTCGTGATAGATTTACGCATGTTGTTGTATCAATAGCCTTCCCGGCATCTTTGGCGAACTGCATGCGGAGATTGTGACTGAAAAAGCTGTTAGGGAGATTGAGAGTAAAATTTGGGATGTGCAAGTCGTTCGGAAAAAGGATGAAATGTGCGGATTGAGCTTTTCACATTTGAATAATAGATAAAACCGCTGAATTTAATAATTATAATAATAATGATTTATATCTCATCATAATCAGGTAGCATGTCACTAAGAGTACATTTTACCAATAAATGATTATCCTAAGATTGTTATAGACTGGTGCCTAAGTTAGCTACAGAGTACCTGTGTTATAGGTCACCAGGGTCCCATTCCGCATTATGTGTACTTGACAAATATTAAGAAAAGATCAGTTGTTAAGCAGTACTTAAGAAGACAGGATATAGGAATGCAGCAGAATTTCGGATAAGCATTCGTACTTGTAAATTTTATTATACTGCGATAGTTTTAAACAAATCGAGTATTTTTCTTTAGGTATTACTATATATGTATATATTTAAGAAATATATATTATAAATAGATAATAATGTTTCACTGTAATATTTTGAGAAGCTTTACGCTCAGCGAAGTGGGCGGGTAACCGCTAGTTTCCCATAATTCTAGGCGTTACTTTCACGGAGCGATATGGAATTCAAGCCGGCTCGTTGGGCGTTCGTCGAAATCGCTCTGAAGCCGTAACAAGTTCACGGAGTGCTCATTGTCGCATCCTCATCAGAATAGACGGGACGAGTCTGCGAAGCTGCAATCTAGCTCGGAATTGTGTGGCTCGCAGCGCCCCCGCTGCCGCGAGGTAAACGCCGGGAGACGGCGTCGCCCCGTGAATATAAAGAGACGACGGGAGACTAATCTAAATAAATGCCCTGCGACATTGTGACGGGGAAAATATTCCGCCCGAATGTTCGGAAGTCAAGGGCAATTTGTTGCCTTCACTTAAAGTGAGCTACGAGCGCCGCGAATTAAGTTATATCTGGCCTAAGTCTTAGAATGAATTGCTTTAGCTCGCGGTCGGTGAGATTGAATCACGATTGGTTTTATAACTGGACCGGGAGAAAGGGTTGAGATGTATATTTTTCGTTATCTTTATGTTTCGATTTTTAATAAGTGAGTATACTAATTTCGTGATATATTTCTGTCCTTAAAGTCTGCCTTTTTAATATGATTGCATTTATATCTGAAATTAATTGAACTTTTTTTTTCAAAAGATTATTAAATCATTGTTTCGTAGATGGACAAGGAAAACGGTTCATGGTTAGCATTTGAAAAATGGTTAGATGTGAGTTTTATATGACCTTCTATCTTTAGTATCTATTATACCAAATCAAAACAATGTTATTATTACTGACAGAAATGTACAATGTTAGTCATAATAAAATTATATTAATTTACAATTAAAACATATTGCAGACATTGTATAAAATTTGACATTACTTATAATAGTTATATCATTCGAACAAATCAATAATATTGAAACCGACATATATATGCAGCGGTGGCATCTTTAGGCTCTCGCGCAGAATAATTTAGCTGCCGTCTTACCCGTTATCCAAAACGACGTTTAACAGACAGATGAACAGCAAAATGAATATAATATTAACGTGGTAATGATAAAGAAAGATACCGAAGGGCAAGTATACTCACTCTTTCCACATTTTGTATCAAAGAGTTAGGACAATTTTTATGTAGAAAAACAGTTACGTGTTTGTTGTATATGCATGTATAGTTTTTGTACAGATAAATAATGAAACGTTATATATTATGTTATGTATACGCGAAATTGTAAAGGAATATTTTAAGTTCGCCCAAAATCACAGGCGTTGCATATTATTTTTGTCTAAACAGAAAATAAAAAGCCAATACATCTTTTTCGAACAAGGTCAACGCATAATATGTACGGGGCAGCAATCGCAGTATATTCATAACGTGTTATAACTCGTAACTTCTTTCATAAAATGACTCGGAGGCGGCCGCCGCCTCTCGAGGGCCCTTCGAGACGCCCTTTCGAAGTCAAACTTTGCTCAGCTGGAGTTGAGTAATTTTGAAACATTTAATTAGAACGCGGCTTGTAATGTGATTCTTAAAGGGAATTTTCCCGGTTATGAGGTTGCACGGTTTCATGGAAATTGTATTTGAGTCGCATATATCTTAAGATACTTAGAATATAAAGATATTGTTGTTATAATTTAACTTCATTTATTTTCTATTGCCTACTATTTTATGACACGTAATATAATATCAGTTTGTATGTAATACAAAATGAATTGTTTTTCGGATGTCGACCCCAATGACTGGTCATTGGTTTTATATATCTCAGAATTACATGTAAATTTTGCACGATTTTGTTTCCTTACGGGTTGCTGTTGCAAAAACGTTAAAATAGGTCATTTCTTTCAAGTACGTTGAAAGCAGAAACTTATATAAAGATATTTGCACTTCTAACTTTAAAAATACTCCTTTTTAAGTCTTTATCCGATTTTAGACCCTAAAAAGTACATAACATTTTCATAAAATAGGTAACAGAAAAAGATGTGCTTTAATAACACATTTTATCTTATCAGTGTCAAATATTCTAGATTTTTTTCAAATATTTCACTTCCCTACAATCTTATAGGAAGTGATTTTCTGAAATCCTATATATAAACTAAAGTAATAATCAAATTTGCAGTGTTAATATTATTTAATAAAATGATCCCATTAAATTCGTACACTGAACGTCGCGTTTCTAAGAATATTTTTAAGCTACCGCTACGATTATTAGATGTTTCAGTGTACAGTCGACAAAATACGTTGATGGCGGTATATAAAAGTTTATATACCGCCATTTTGTTTATAATTAATTTTGTTTATTTAATTATATCGCAATTAATACATTTTCTTTATCGCTTTAGTCACAGCATTCGACTTATGGAAGTTAGTAAGTAGAAATTGGTTACTTCATTTAATCATCCGGACACATGTACCATTTTGAAATTATTTTTTTGCAGTGCTCCGTTACGTATTCTAGCTTTCAAATTTTTACAGTCCTTTAGCCAATATAAATATTACCTAGGTCGAGGAAAAAGATTTTTCGCATTTTGTAAGTTGTAGTAAATTGTCTTTGGTTGTGCTGTTTGTATCTGGCTTTCCTTTTTGAAAATTACATTTTAAAAAAGGAAAAATAAAAAGTAAAAATGGTGCTCCACCATTTTTCTATTGTTTTTCTGTTAACCAAAATGAGTGAATCTAATGAAGAAATTTGATACATTTTGATGTTTTATTACAAAATCGTGAAAAATGCAACACAATCCATGGAAAAAAATATGATGCTTGTGGACCTAATGCAGTGTCGGTAAGAGAAGCATAAAACTGGTTTAATCGTTTTCAAACCGGTAATTTTAATGTTAAAGATAAACCTTCCTCTGGTTGACCTGTTACGAATAAAACCGATGTCATTTTGGAAAAAGTAGAGCTAGATCGGCATATAACTTCTTACGACATAGCTGAAGAGTTAGGTATTGACCAAAAAACAGTTTTGACAGAATTGAAAAAAACTCGATGTACAAAAAAGCTTCATACTTGGGTCCCACACGAGTTCACTGAAAGAAATGAAATGAATAGTTTACTCATTTGCGATTGTCTATTGAAACGTAATGAAACCCAACTGTTTTTGAAATGATTGAACACTGGTTACAAAAAATGGATTACCTACAACAAGAAGATGCGAAAAAGATTTTGGTCAAAAGACAAGCAAGCTTAACAGACTATACTGAAACCCGGATCAACTTGCAATAAATTGATGTTATGTGTATAGTGGGATTGGAAGGGCATTATTCATTATGAGATTTTACCGCCGGGCAAAACCATCAATTGGAATTTCTTCTGCAAACAGCTAATGGGACTAAGGCAAGAAGTAGAGAAAATAGTGCCGAAATTGATAAAAAAAAAGAGTGTGATTTTTCACCATAATAATATCAAACTATACACATTCATTATATCATAGCCATTCGGCAAATATTGAGAAGGTTTAGTTAGAAACTGTTAATGCATCCATCATATGGATACATCTTTACTCTTTCAGCATATATTGAGAAAATTTGGTTGGAAAGTGTTTATGCATCCACCGTACAGACGTGACTTTGTATCCTCAAATATTCATCTGTTTTGGTTTCTTTAGAATTCTTTAGGTAGTGTTAGATTAACATCAAGAGAGGACTATCGAAGCTACTTGTCGCAGTTTTTTGGTCAGAAGTGCCAAAATTTTAACAGCATTGGAATTATGTCATTACCTACGAAATGGCAACAAGTTATTGAAGAAAACGGTACACATATATTGTAATTAAATGTAAATAAAATATGATGAAAAGTTATTTTGAATTAGTATATGAAATACGAAAAAACCTTTTCCCCGACCTTATATAAATGATATGTTAGTAGCTTTAACTTGAGAATACATAATTTATTAATAATTTCAATTCCTATAATACGGTTTGACACTTTTTTTCCATCGCTTTATATTTTTTTTCTTAGTCCTTTAATTTTTGCCACGCATGTGATACTGGGTGCATATCTGCTATTCTCTGCGTCAGAGAGACTCCTAATGCTATTCCAGTCGCACCTATAAATAACATCACGCATAAATTTTTATCATTACTTTTAAAACTTATTGAATCCGGAAGTTCACATAAACGCTATTAAATATGTTAAACTCACTTTGCTATTACTACGTTTACATAAATATAAAAACCTTTCCTCTATAACTTATTCAATGGCATATCAATATCTATATTATTTTACATGTATGTGTATGGATTTTACCACATAATTTTAATGTGGTAGAAGTACGCAGTGGTCGACTTAGTTGAAACACGAAAATGTGCCGACTCGATGGTTGGCATACCACACTCTGACTGGATACAGATGAGGAATAACAGCTTCCGTTGTTGTGTTTTGTTCAATGAATAAGAGTCCGGTAGCGCATTCCCTTCTCCATTACTACACTTTCCTCTTCATCATCCCACTCTTCTTACGTCAAATATTCTTTTACTACCCAAGAGGTTGGCAACGCGTTAGTGACTCCTCTGAGGTTGCGAGAGTCTATGCACGGTGGTGTTCTACTTCTGGGGTCCCACATGTACCGCTTAAAATACTGCTTAAAAAAATGTATTATGACAATATGAAGTGAACTCTAAAAAATATTTAAACTCTTTCAAGTCTTTTGGGTTTCAAATTTAAAACCGAATACAATTTACTACTCATTTGTAACTTTCTTTTTTAAGCAACTTCATATCTTAATACTGCTCGTTATTGATGTATTAATCGATCATCAAAATACAATCGTCGAAAACGTTTATTTTGACGTCACGTTATCAAGTATGCGACACTCAATTTTCACACTTCTGTTTTTAGTGCAATATATTAGGACGCAATTGATTCGCCAAAATCTAATATGTCATTTACTTATACAATTTCTTTTTCATTTAAATCCTACTAAACTGTCTTGAATAGTTTTTAATCTAAAAAATCCAATAATGTCATACAACCTTATTGGCGAAATAAATGCGGTAGGTATTGTTAATATCTCAAAATTAAATCTAAACCTATAAAATATCTTGCATTTTTCATCATGATAAACACACCATTAAATCTTCGATAACTGGAATCGGATGACGATATGCCTTGTTTATTTAATTATTTAAAATCTAACTAACACGTACAAGACTAATTTTGTTTTTTTACGAATATTAATAGTGATGTGCGTGCAAATTTTGATGTCTTATCCACCTAACTTTCTAGCATGCAATGAATGTGTTCCTCAATGACTTTACTTTATTTCTATGAGGAGATTTATGTACCGGTATTTAATCCCAAATTCTTACTTTAACCTGACAAACGATATATCTACCCGATTAGGTAATATTCCTTATTTATAACTATGCCCACATGTATTCTTCCGTTCTCTTTTCTCCCAACGCAAACTGCGTGCACTGACAAATATTTATTACATCTATCACTTCAGCTTTGAAACATCTTATCATCGCTGTCGCTAATTTCTGCTTGTATTGTTGTTTACCACAGATACAGTGCAACTTTTCGTTCTGAAATAAACTTTATAGTTTCCAAATCCAATATCACTACCTCTCTTCTCGAAAAGTCGGCTCTTAATAATTGAAATAAATCTTTAATTACACGCAACGTTTACATAAATTGTATTTTATTACTAAAAACTCAATTTTATTGCAGCTTGAAAATTATAAATGTTACATACATAGATCAGATATCTATTAAATAGGATTCGATATAGCTCACCTCCGGTTCTGACTCCAATACCAC
This sequence comes from Eumeta japonica, assembly GCA_005406025.1. Lineage (NCBI taxonomy): Eukaryota > Metazoa > Arthropoda > Insecta > Lepidoptera > Psychidae > Eumeta > Eumeta japonica. Next base: position 125,873 of record BGZK01001296.1, read on the forward strand.
TTAGACATTTCTTATCTGACAAAATATTTCAACGCGAAATCTCGTCTTGAACATTTGGCGGGTATATGTGAACAGAGTTGTTCCGTTTTTAACTTTCTTCATCGCCGCCGTCTCCTCTCAAATTCCTGCATGACGTCATGAAACTTAACGATATCCATTTTTCTCTGAGCTAATACGGTACTCCTTGTGTCGATATATTGACGCCAGAAGTCTGCATTGTATATACCTTTATGGCGTTCTTTGTTCTACGTTCGCAACATGCTTATCTGTCAAATGGTATACAAATACTTCTTTGTTGATTTGCAACTTTGTGTATATTTATACGTCTTCCTTTAGTCCTTTTTATACACTCTATGATTTAATAATTAGTATAGTGTTTCTTCTGTTATTTGTGCTTTCGTTTGTTAGTTCTATCATTATTTTACTTATTTTGGTGAATTTTATAAAATTAGGGCATGTAATTAATGTGAATGAGAATTGGTTTTTCAATCTTTCTTATATGCAATAATAAGTTTTTTCCATGTATTGATTATGTTACAATGCACAGCCATAACTATATACCAGATATAGTTCTAGCAAGATATAATTATAGCGACGCTTTTTTTTTATTTTTCTTCAAAGTTGTGCGAATGTTTTGTGTCTTTGAAATAATTCTGCAATATATTATTTTTTTATAGTATACCTTGTTTTAGACGTAAATAATTCACCTTAAAGAAATGGACGATAGTATTACAATTTCAATGTTGAATTATGTTGTACGTTTCTTCATCTCATTACGACTCCCTCAGGTACTTAATCTTATAAATCCCTTCGCCTTTTCATTACATTTAAACAGATGATGAGTAGTATCGTTTGGCATAGTTTAATTGCGACTTTTTAAATTTCTTTAAAACGTGTAGTTTTAATGTATCCCACAATAGTTCAATAACAAAATTTAATTAAATTTCATAATCCAGCTTAAACATCCAACTTAATTCAAAATTAAATTGTGAAGTTTCAATACTACCGTTCTTTTTACTAAAATAAGTTATTTACATTTAATTCTTTAGTATTAATGTCAGAAATACTTGCGTGAATATTGTTGTTTCTCTTTATTTCATATATATATAATCAATTAGTAATATAGCTTTTATATTTAGAACTTTAAAAAATACATTAATTTAATTTTATTACTATTCAATAATTTTTTTTTCATTTCATTATCTCAAAGATTGTTAATTTATTTATATTTTGCCCATTATTTATTTAAAGAAAGGAAATACGTTTCAAGTAGGTGTCCCACAACACCTCTAGTTTTGAAATCTAATTTTTTTCAACATTCCACTTTTGATGATATTAATACTAAACGTTTTCAATTATTACAACTAGAGATTTTAACACAAGTCAAAGCGTACGAAATACAAAAAAGGATTTTTGTCGACTATTTGTGTGTGTGTGTGTGTTTATGAAAAATAAATTCAATTTTTTGCTAATAAAACGCCTTCGAACGTCGCCGGGAACCCTTGAAGGCGTAGAGACCGCGGCGAATCAAACGTAAAGACAAATCGGGGACGGCGCAGGCGTTCGGGATTACAGACGTTTTCGGCAAGGATCGACAGGATACGGGAATAATTGTGTTTAGTCGCGAGCGCGTCCGCCCGCCCTGCGCGGCCGGCGGTCGGGCGGGCGCGGATGCCAGGCGGAACGCGGCGTTCATGGATCGTAAGATTTTATTTCTGAGCGAATAAACGCGCCCGCCTTGTATTCATCTCGCGCTTTAAAAGTCGCCATTTCTTTTGGCCGTCTCGACTGATGATAAAAAAAATGCGATCCAATGACGCATTCTACCTCGAAAAAAGTTATGATGCGTTTTCTTGATTAATTTTCTTCTTATTTGTGATGGAAAATTTTAACTTCCTTCATTAGTCCGCGTATTGCATCATTATTTTGTTCAATCTGTTGGCACTGTGAATAACTAATATCTTTCTGGACTGAAATCACAAATTTAAATATATTAAAAAAAATCTGGCCAAGAGCATCGTACGACGCCTCAATCTAGGTTTCCAAAGCTATTATTACAAAGAAATTCACTACAGACGAAAAAAGTGCGTTGATATTCCATGTTTCTCCCCACAGAATAGTTATAAACACTAGTCGCCTATAACTATAAATACAAGTAGGTATGTCGACTATTACTATTAAACTAGTGTAAACTAAAGTGCATCAGCAAAAGAGCATATCTTCATGACATTTAAGTCCTTTCGTTGAGAAGCGCAGTTTTTAGGCAATAACAGAAACAGTATATCCGACCATATTTAAAATAATCTTCGTCGAAAGTATTTACTAAGCGTTACCTTCGTTATTTTTGTCATATTTTATGGACATACGGTTTAGAAAATAGAGGGTCGGGAGGGGGGAGACTCACAATTTCCGCAACTTTGGAGCGATTACTTCCGAAATTATTCACGTAATAAGAAAAAATTCTTAGAAATCTCAGTTATTTTAAAAGAACTGGTGAAATTTGTGCTATACATTGATGTTTGCTGAAAAAAAAATAATTCAGCGTCCGTTAGATGTATGAAGTGCCTCCCTAAAAATAGCAGCTTATATAAAACTAGCTTTTGCCCGCAGCTCCGCCCACGTGGATTACGATATTTAGACAGTTTTAGAAGCGTTCGTGGCGTTTATTCATATTTTTCCTACGCGATCATTTTAAATGACATCTTTATTATTTAGAGATTAAACTGTATATCTGGTTCTACACAATCAGCAATTTCATAACAATCAGTTAAACGATACGGGAGTCGGTACATTACAGCGCCACCTGGTGGCGAGTTACGTCAATGGGGATAGCATAATCATTTTCTCCGTAAAAAATATATACACATAATGATTTTTATGATAATCGGTTGAAGGAAGAAAAAGTCGATACAGCGAGCTCCGCCTCGTGGCGAGCTACGTCAATGGGGATAACATAAAAACCTTCTCCGTGAAAAAATACATATACATACCAATTTTCATAATGATCGGTCCAATAGTTTCTGAGTCTATCGATTTCATAATATACGCATCCTTCTTTATATATATATAGACACCTACACTATAAACTTCATCAATATACATCGTGTAGTTTTTGAATAAAACGCCTGTGACGGACGGACGGACGGGCGGACATGGCATAATTATAAGAGTTTCGTTTTTGCCATTTTGGCTTGGAATCTTAAAAAAACAAATACAATGAAAAATTCAATTATGTGAAAAGAAAGTGGTTTAACTCTTTCGATAGAAATAATATGTTTGTTTTAAACACATCGAATTTAAGTGAAAAAGTTTTTTCTTACTTTAATCAGTATTTTACTCTTCGTGTTTGTTTTTTTTTAGTTGCTCAGAACGACTAAATGACGGTTTATTTCAGTTACATTTTACATTACTTACAAATATCATTTTTTCCTTTTGAAGAGAAAAACGTAATGGAATATTAAAATGGATTCATTTTTTTTCGAAAGAATTATCAAAATGTTAATTGATAGATTTGTTAAAAATTACGGAATGTCTTTGAAAGATAGATGTAAGAACAGTGATGTCAGAGAGCGGTGTAGTTTGAAGGAAGATGTAGTGACTAGAGTAGAAAACGGTGTTTTGCGGTGGTTTGGCCATCATGAAACGATGAATGAAAGTGAATTGACAAAACAAATTTATAGAGCGAATGTTTCTGATGTAAAGGTCAGCAAATAGCGCCCTAGAAAATTTCATGGAGACCAAATCGGTGGCATATTTACAAAGGGCCAAATTTTAGGCACCTGAAATCGACGAGTTTGCAAGAAAAGATTGATGGATGTTAGCAAACCAAAAGATGGTAAGATCGTACCATGGAGAAATCTATAGTCTCTGCCTATCCATTTGGGAAATAGACGTGAGTTTATATTGTTATTATTATCATTATTGTTAGTACAATAAGCAAACATTCTCTACATACTTGATATATGATTTTCTCTATTTATCCGATCAATATAAAATAACTTAGAATCCCAAGATAAAATGGTCTTCGGTACCAATGGAAAATAGGTAGATTTTCAGAAATCATCAAAATAAAATATTTATATAAATGTTTTTTTTTTTTTAATTCCATTTAATCTGTCGAACAAATCGATTTAAAAGTTTCTATTTAGCTTCTTTTCTAATAAATTAGCGTGGAACGTAATAAAAAATGTTTTTTTAATACTTTTGGACCTTATGAATTATAGCTTTTTGAAATATAATCATTTTTTGGTTTCAAAAAATTCTATGATAATGACACGAGCTCCATTCAAATTGGTTAATTCGAACACAGTATTATTGTAGAACAAAATTTAAAAAGAGAGTTGTTTCAAAATAATTTTTGAATATCTTGGCTGATGTATTTTCTAACCACTTTTTGTGCTCAAAAACTATGCTGAAAGCTATGAGCTCTGCAGAAATCGTTTCATTCAGTCAAAAGGTATTTTTGACAAAATATTTGAAAAACATTTTCCCTTCATTCGTTTACCAAAAGGTTTTGAAGCAACGTCGTAAAAACAACAAATTTGACGATTATATATGGACTCGCATCATATAAAAACACCCAAGTGATTTCTCCGGGCTCGTACATCCTGAAATTGCAAACAACAACGTTTTAGAGCTCAAATTGCTCGAATTGATCGACAAGATTTGGGGTCTCATGCAATGTTAACTATTTACTAGATATCTTTTGGTAAGCTACAATCATCAAATATAATAAATTAAGATAGAAGAAAAATGCTTATTACAACACTAAAAGGCTCGTGAAAACGATGCGTACTACCATATCGATGGCATTCGCCAACTCGAATGTACTTTTACATGTCTGATTGTCTCCTTGCGCGTCGCGTACAGTCGCAGTCAAAAGTGCTGGCGCGATAGGCCGCGGTTCCGCCGACGGCCTCTCGGCTATCTTTACGAAGGCTTTTAAAAAACGCGAACTCGCTTTGTTCTATCTTCTGTGTCCCGACAAAGGAAACTTCCTTTGTGACGCTCGTTTGTCATCTTTATATTTCCTTTCATTTACATGTCAAATGTATATACGTAATGTTTACCAGGCCACCTCAGTTTTGTGATTATATATAATTGATGATTATATATGACTATATATAAATTATATTTCATCATAAGTACGGTATGATCATAACTGTATATTTTGAAATTCTTTTAAGAGTACGCAGAGCACTGAATTATGATTTTGGCATTAAAAATTTGGTTAAAAAAGCGACTGGTTTCCTTCTATACGCTGAACGGATTATAATGATATTTCTATTATCAAGTTATTGGATATATTAGCATTGAACAACAATTCGATTTAGGCAAAGTCGCGTTGTAAGCGTTCTGAAGATGTATAATTTAAGTTGAATGGTTCCGGTTGAATAAAAAGGTTAAATCCGATAAAGAATTAAATGAAAAATTCAACGAAACAATAATTCTCATAATACTAAAATTGTCATTTAATGTCCCGAATCCTGACCTGATAAATATTATCAATGACAGTATCAAAGAATTAGTTAAGCACTTAACCAGTTTACGATTACAATTTATTAAGTTAAACACAACGTCCTCGTTGTGTACATTCAAAATGGCTCTATCTGTATGACGTTAGATGTAAAAACGAATATCGTAAATTAAGAATGTTATTAACGTTCTAACCTTATTTTAGTAATTGCATTCGTAATAAAAAAAAATGTATAAAAGATGACCCTACAGGTAATCCCGAAATGTCAGGCTATTTTCGTGCTCAGAGAGCTCCAAATTGTATATACGTTACCGAATGAAATGAATAAAAATCCGTAGCCGAGTTCGTGCATACGTTCGAAAGTGTCGCATGTTTCAACTGAGCAGATATAAGTTAATTAGAAATCAGGTGGGCGCGCGCGCACAACGCGATCGGATCTCCGGGCCGGGCGCGAAATGAACAAAATAATTGAATGCAAATGGAAAATGAAAATTAACATCTGCGAAATGAAATGGAAAATTTAGCATGAGACACGCGATACGTGCGCCGGAATCGCGCCCTTCAACCTTCTGTTACATTATTTTTGAATGTATAAAAATTTCAGGTGTGTACTTTTTACGTATGGCATATTAGTTTTTATGCAACACGCCTGTTACATTTATATGCGATACTAGTTATCGAACTACTGCTTCTCTGAGGTTATGTATCATTGAAGTAAGTAAAAAAAATCTTAAAAATGATTGACTCTACAAACCATCCTTAAAACTTCCCGCTGTGATATTTATCGATGTGTCTTTGGCTCATTGAGTTATTAATATTGTTTATGAGTTTTTTAGCCTTCCGACATTCAAAATTTTTGAAAAGGTTGATCGTGCAGGCCAAGTAGCCATTTTTTCAATTATCGTGTCTTTTGAACACGTTCATCAATTTTGATCTGTTTTATGGCATCCCAAGCGGCTTAATAAACGTAAAAGATGACCGCGTACTAACCACCAAGCTATCAAAAATTTCACATACTATTGGGAAAAAAACTATTTTTTTGATCGAATTTTCTGTTAAATATATCTCTCGAACGATCCCAACCATTTTGATGCAGTGTGTAACCATCGACGTTGTTTTTAAGCAGAAAAGCTAATTACATTTCAGAATTTATCAGTAGAGTAGTAAAAATACACTTTGTGAATTATTTTTCGACACACACATACTCATACAAAAACATACAGACATCTCTCGGAAAACTGTAGAAATGGGTTGTTAGGACCTTGATTAGTCAATATCTGAAGAAAAATCTATTTTCAAAAGTTGGACTGAAAACAGTGTTTTCCCAATTTACAAAAATTTTTCAATTTCATAGCGGGAAGTTATAAAATGATATTGTTTTAATGTTCCAGTTACAATATCTTTCGAACACATTATTCGATTTTGATGTAATTCATGGCATTTGAGACAGTATTTTAAGCAGAAAAAGATGATCAAGGACTCAATTAACCGATTTGATGCATTTTATAACCATTAAAGTTGTTTTCTTAGAAGAATGGCTGGTTAAATTTTAGAATTAATTAGTAGAGCAGCTTAAAAAATATTCTATAATAAAAAAGTACTTTTTGAAATTTTTTTTACCATCAATATCATTTGAACAAATGGATCAATCATTATAAATTTATGAAGATGGTATTTTAAGAGAAACAAGATGACAGATATTAGGATTTATCGGTGGAGTTGTTTTGTAGAACTATTGTAGAAACTTTCAAAAAAAAAATTCTCTATAGACATCTTTTGAATAGATCAGCCGATTTTAAAATGCTTACTGCGTCGGTGCAACTGCTGGTAGTAAAGGGCTTATTAGATTTTGGTATTGATCGGTAGAGTAATTTAATGATTATCTTAAAAAACATATTCTAGACAGTTTGCTTTTGAGATTTATTAAAATTTAATAGTCACTTCAACCTTTAAGGAAGTCTTAAGTTGAGTGGACCACTTCGAATGAAGGCAAACTGCGTTTCTTCCGTTAATCCGTTCAAAAGTTATGAGAGATTGAGAGATTTTTACACACACACACACACACACACACACACACACACACACACACACACACACACACACACACACACACACACACGCACGCACGCACGCACGCACGCGCATACAAACATACACGTGCATACATCAAAGGAAAAATAATGGAAATAGTTTACTAGAACCAAAACGTCAAGATCTGAAAAAAATCGATTTTCGAAATTCAAACCAAAAACAGTAACTTTCCAATTTTATGAAAAAAATTCAATTTGTATAGAAGAAAAGCAAAAATTGTGGGAGAATATGCCATTAGCAGTGGGATGATTAAAATTTGGCATGCAAGAACTGATTTGATGACCTAATTAAAGCCTTTCAATATAGAGACCCATCAGGAATCAGATGTATCAATAAAATCTAATTTCTAGTTACGTAATAAAGTGCTTCTTAATTTACCTTACATCGAGAAGCGAATTTCCTATATTCTATATGTATTGTTCATTAAGGTGATTAAGATATTCATTGCTAAAAACCTTATTTTTAGTAAGCCTCGTCTCTACTATTGAGATGTTTGCATCGTCGAAAGAGTACTGTTGTTTCTTAACTTTGAACGAGAATGACGTATCAAATAGTATAAAATATCTCCTGAACATCCATAATAATGTAACAAAAGGTCTATATATAGGTTAAGAAACGGGCAAGGATTAATGCCTGTGGTGCCCCCATGCGGATTACAGATCCACACGATTTCGTACTGTTGATATCGACTCCCTGAACTTTGTAAGTCAAATACGATTTCAGAACGCCGAGTACCCGGTCTCTCCACAATGACGTAGTTTCCAGATTAACTTTCATGATTAAAACATTCATGAAACTCTGTTCGTGTAACCGTTAGCTTTCAACGAAACATTTCGAGTGCTTGTAATTTTTTGACTAAGAAAACTGATTTTTTTTTGTAAAATTAGGGGATTTATTGCTTTTAGGCCGATTTTTTAATGTCAACATTTTATCAGCTGTTGACGTTTTGAGGCCCGGAAAAGCTTTTTGGACTATTTTTAGAGGTATATATTTCTATGCGTGCATGCGTGCGTGCGTGCCTGCGTGCGTGCGTGCGTGTGTGTGTAAACCTTGAATAATTTTTGAACATAAACGAACCGGTTGGAACTAGACTTTCTAAAAATTTTTCAAGTAATTTCTAAGGTACTGAACCGAAGGAATCCAAAACCTAAACAGCTCTGTTCTTAATAAAACTGAGACTTGATGAATTATTTTTACATTACTTCAAGAATGAATGGAAAATTTTCAAAAAATTGTGTATCCGTAATAAATTTTAGGTACTTTAAAAGATCAATTTTTAAGTACAAAAGTGGTATTTATTTTAAAAATTGTAAAATAAATACCACTTTTGTACTTAAAAACCTGAGTCGAAAGTCACAAGCTTCGTTGAAATCACAAATTCGATCAAAATATTTCGTCGTTGAAAAGGAAATGTTTAAAATATATCTCATTTTTTTACCTTTTTAAATTTTAAAAGGCATGACAAGCTGGAAACTAAGTTTGAAAATGTATGCTTGTTCGCTTTCCAAACTCTGAAATATTGTTTTTCAAAACGATGCGCGACGCTCCGGGGCTGGCTCTGCAAGGTCAGCCATTGCCCAGATTTTTTTTATATATTTCGTAGTAGAGTTTCAGTTTTTCAACTTTTATCCTAACTTAACCCTTTTCCTACATTACCTTTTCCTGACCTACATACAAAAGTATTTTAGACTTATTGAAACTAAACTAAATTGAAAAAATCCATAATGCACATACATATTTTTAACTTGAACAAGGTAACGATACTTTTCTTATATATCAAATACATGTATGTATATATGTTTGAATAGTAATTTTTCATTTTTTGCTTAGAGTATTAAGGAAGTTATGTTCTCCATGTTGGATTTAATATGATTTCATAATTTCTATGATACACGGAACTTTAATATTCAGTTGACGACACTCCATTTGATCAAATGGAGTGTTGTTGGGAGATCAAACAGCTTAGAAGTCACACGGGAACAGATGAACATAGGTACATGTGGCCTGCCAAAATCATATCTCTCCATAGTCGGACAGTTCTTCTAAGATTATTTTTATTTTAACTGGACCACTCCAGAAGGTGGCTAAAAGCAAAAATATAATATTTTGTTTGTATTGAAACTATGTTCAAACAATACAATATTTTAATTGTTATCTCGCTTTCGATGCGAACTGAGTTAATTACAAATTATACCTGAAATCGAAGCTTAATTTGCGTTGGATGTATTTGGTTGTATAAAAAGGTGGGTTTATTTTATAACTTTGGTTTCCATTAGCGTAACAAAATAAAATATATACCAGTTATGATTAAGAACCTCTTCAGTTTTTAGCCCTAACAATCGTTAAAATGAAGACATGGGCAAATTTTATTTTAAGAGTGACTTTTTAATACAAGTCATTTGAAAAGGAGATTATGGAAGAGGCCCTAAATCTAGTCATAAGTTCTTAACACAATAGGTTTCAAATAACACAGTCCATCAGTTTATGCGAGACGATCTGACGAACAGACAGTTACAGCAATGCAATATAATGAATAAAAATCGTCCAGTGGGAAAATAGCTTCGGCCTAAACATTCGTTTCACCGTAGAGACGGATGTGTTTAATATGGTTTAATGGTACAATAATATCCCTAATCACCAATCCGTGTCTGTTGTTTTGAATTAAGCACGTTTACAATATTGTTGAAATTTGATTTAATTGTGATGTAACTGGGAGTGTTTGAATGTTGAAACACTATTATTTATAATCTGAAAAGCCTTTGTTTAGGGTTTAGTTACGGTGGTTCTATCGAACTAAAATATATAAAACCCGATGGGACGTGCATAAACAATTACCATTCCTCAATTTTACGTACTAAAAGCTACCCTTATTTTTTTTTTGTATTATCTCTCCAGCCAAATCTTAAAAATGGTACTATTATCGTTTCGACATTTCCATCCGTCCGTATGTCGTAATCTAATAACTGCCATTTGTATCATTCATTCTAATAAAATTGTACAGGCAGGTTTCGTACGTTAATTACTATATGATTCTATAATGAAATTTGGAGAAAAAAATAGAGATGCTTTCCGCAAATGAAATAAAAAAAATAAAATTTCTTTTTTTACTCATCCTATTGCGTAGGATTTTATTGGAGAGGTCTTTCAAAATTCTTAGTTTTGTATCTCTTTCTTGCTACTGACTGTTTTTCAAAGTCTCAAAAATCAGAATTAAAAAGCTTCTTGGTATTAAGTATACAACAAAAATATTAATTTGAATAAAATCTATTAACTTTTTTGTAGGTATAAGCAATTTCCGGGTTTCAAGAGTAACAATTTTATCACCGGCTCCTGTTTATTACATATAGATGTCGCGTATTATTTTTCATACGCTAAGAACCTATCATTCAGTTATGTACTTGTGCCAAAATTAAGGTTTTTATATCTAAAGAGTGTGGTATAATACCGATTTCATTTAAGCTTAGTGCGATTGCAAAATTAACTTCTTTTTGTTCGTTAGTACTGAAGTCTGGAAGTGGTAAGTGGAAGTGGTTTCATCTTGGTAAGTCACCTTTGGCTATGGAACCCTAATTTTCATATAATATTTTCACAAGTAGAGACAATAAACTCTCTAGTTATTTAGAAAACCTTTCAAGTTCTCAACGACGACTTATATATTCTTTCATATAGATTTCCTTTCACAGTTGTTTTTAACTACTTCGAATGCGTACTTTCTAGTTTTTTCAAAATCTCTCAAAAAAAGGAACATTGTTATTTATTGTAAAAATCTTTTTCATAAACCGATACATGAACTTTCATTTAAAGTAACTCATATGCAATATCGAACCGATTTCAATCTATCACCGCACCGATATAAGAATTGCAAAAACACTATCATGTAAAAAACTAAATCGATAACCGCACAGTATCAAATCGAACAAAATAATTTCCCTTGATAATAAAGCCCCAAAACGCTCCAACAAAAGCAGATAGCGACGTGCGAAAATTGATTCCCCTAGGAAATAATCCGGACTTCACACAAAGAACTCAATTGTCTCGCTTTGAATGCGGCCCTGCTTTTCAACGCCCATACGGCGACTTGACGGAAAAGTAGCTTCTAGGTATAAGGGTAATTTAGGTGGTCTATAACTATTAAGGGTTTTAATTCAACAGTTTTGTGTAGCCTTTATTGCTTTCTTACATGACATTACCATAGAATACGAAACTCGAGTTTATGATTCAGTAGAATACGTTGTATAGAAAGAATCTAGCGAACTTCTCCATGTTTACCTTATGAACGTAGACGATAAATAAAAATTAAATTTGCAGAACTCAATATCGTTTTTTGGACATTATAGAAGGGAATGCTTTATGATAAATGCTTATTTCCCAATTTGAAGCCATTGAAATAATATTATTTTCTCGAAATTTCTCTTAAAACCGTCAAAGTTAAGTAGCATTGGCATTGGTAAATACTAATTTAGCAAATTCAGGCGTTAAAGTGTGTCGCTTTAACTGTTTCCTCATTTGTACACGAGTGGTACGTCAGTGAATCCCAATTGAATACCTAATCAAGCAAACAAAGCATATCTAATAGGTCCTACGTGTAAAGTCTCCATTTCTTAATAGAAAAAAATGTTAAATAAAATTAGACATAAACTTGAACATAATTACTCTTATTTATATTTAGATGTTTTTCACAGTTATATTTTTTATACAAAAAGAAAACATAAAAAGTGACAATATTTTAATTTTTTAAAAGGACACGGAAAGTTCTATACGAAGTAAAGAAAATGAAGAATAAAATAAAGAAGAAGGGAGAAACAAATTTTTTCAAATTTCTTATATATACATATGTATGCATATGTATACAAGTTATTACAACAGGAACTAAGAAGAACAAAACATATTAGACATTAGGATTGTTGTAGACGAACTTTACCAACTGTGACTAACACCAAAAGTTTGTACTAAGCAAAGAAAATGAAGTATGAAAAATTATCTCAGGAAACGAATTTAGGAAAGGATTTCTTAAACTACAACAGGAATTAAAAAGAATAATGCACATTAGCATAGAGTAAATGTAGAAACAAAAAAAAAAATGCAGATGAATCACACCAACTTCCAGAAACAAACACTGAAAGCTCTGAACCTAGCAAAGAAAAAACGGAGAATGGAAGGCAAACGGAAGAAACCTATCCGTTCCCACTACATTTACTAACACGTTATAGTATCTATTATCTTTTCTGAATCCAGTTTCTGGCTAAAGCTTGCACGAATACCGGCTGACTCTATACTCCCGTCACTCAATCCAGATTAGAACCTGTGCTCCACTCCTATTTTTACGCTCCTTTCGGTGTATCGCGGCTTGTCAATTTCAGTCATTACGACTGGCTGAAGGTTGAGAGATGATGATGATGATGAATATGAGCATACAACTGTATGCGTTTTTCATTTTCAATGGCCTTGTTGTTGAATCCACACCAATTTAATCTCTATTCCACTTATGATTCCCACCAAATACTAGTTTTTATTTTCGCTTTTGATATCGGTTTTGTTCTTGATTTCCATCCCCATAAAGACTCCGTACAATAGAACACAATAATTACGTGTCAGAATACAACTTAGAATATTAGTTAAATGAGGTTGAATGCTATAACAATATATTAATTATAACAATAAAGACTGCATTAAAAACATAGTAAATAAAAAATGGTTTTATTATTATCATTACCATATCATATAAATTGCCAAAAACAATTTTGGAAAACTGCTCACGTGTGTAGCCAGTGGGGAGCGTTTGTTACTATATGTTAGTATATCAGCCGTTGGTGAAATTTAGAAATACAGTTGTACACACTTTATCCTCAACACTATTTTGTGATACCCATGGGAATATAAAGGACTTAGGATTTTCATTTAGGTTTTCCAATAAATTATGAGTAAGGTCATATATTCCATACCTTTTCTAAATTTTTGGTTATTTAATTTCAATATAAACGGAGAAATTCTCAATTTAAATGAAAATAGAGTATTTTTTTCTTTCTTTGCTGCATTTTAAATGGTGTATTTAAAAGTTTACATTTTTTTATCGTTTAATTGGTCCTCCTAAATTAACTTTTAATTAATTGCGTTGCTAATTTTCTCTCTCTCCCTTTACATATATAATAATACATTGCATACATATTATGTATACCAAAGTGCAACTATTTCATCCAGTTGTCTTAGAGAAAAGACATTTTTCAATGGGCGTGCGGAACCCTATCAATAAAAACGAATCGAAAATTCTTTTACACGTCAAATTTGTTTTGCTTCATAGGCGATATTCTACAATGTCCTTTTTGGAGGGTCAAACTGTATTCAAAGGGTCCCCTGTAATATAGAATGCATACGACAGAGCCCTTTGCTCGGCAGTGATACAAACGGTGTCATTAAGCTATAGAATCCCATTTGCTTGTCAAAGGCAAAGCGGATTTGATGGAGGCTTCGTAAAATAATGCCCTTATACGATATGTTACCTGCCCTTTTCATATTTCCACTCGAAAATTGTCTAGTCAAGTGTTATCTAGAGCAGACGAGGCTGTATTTTCATGATTTTCTTATTTTCTACTGCTGATGAATATTTTGAAAATTTCCTCGGCTAAATAATGATAGGTCTTTTTCGTAAAATTCTGTGGGTTCCAAAATAATTATCATGGGTAGTGTGAAAGAATTTATAGAAAAAGTGATTTTTTTTTTTTTTATTGTGAGTTTTAAATTAATTCTTTCTGAAATACTTTTCATACATAGTTATTCATACTGGCACATTAACTAATTATCAAATGATTTCAAGAGCAACAAAAAACAATAGAGTAATTCTTTATTTATTATTACCTATTTAACATAATTTAATAATATTGTAAATATACAAAAATATTAAATTACGTAAAATATTAGCAAGAATACAAATGACAGTAAATTACTTGTATGGAAATGATTAACCAAAGGTGCAGTATTTGTTTTAAAAAAAATATGAAGTAAACTATTTTTATAAAATTTTGGATGTAGTTACACTCTTATCGAAAGTATATTTTAAAATGAGTATATAAATTAATTGTATACAAGAAATAGAATCACAAACCTACAAAAAAAAATAATAAATAAATATATTAAATTAACTGGGCCAATGGCTAAGCAAATTTATGTTTTTGGATTTTTAGAATTACAGCCAAACTTCTATTAATTAAAGCCTGTAATACTTGACGAATCTTCCTAAGCAGTGTCCAGAAGTACTTTATGTACTAATATTTTACATAAAAAGATTATGTAATAAAAATTAGCAGCTTAAATATGAATATAAGTTAAATCTAACGGTAATTTGATGTAGTCGTTTGGGACGTATTCTATGTTCCAACTCTTAATGAGTATCAATGAAAGCTCTACATTTTTTCAAGTTGACTGGGTGAATGTAAATATGGTTCATCTTTCGAAAATTATGCTTTCCAACTGTCGCTTCAATATAGTTGTTAAATTAACCTTCCGTCAAAAATAAACGAATTAGTTTTGATATTATTTTGCGAGTTCGTTCGGGCCGGTGGCGTTTGCTCAAAAGAAGCGATTACGTCTGCAACAAGTTTGTCTTCGGAGTGCCCGGCGAGCATTCTCCCTAATCCTCACAAAGCACTTTGTATTCGGCGAGGGTTCACATTTTAATAGAAAGTTTACCGCGCCTCGGGCTGGAATATAATTTGGCGGGTTATTAAATCTCAGAACGGCGAGATCACCAGTAGGCAGTTTTGTTTAATGAGCGAGATGTCGTTTTTGAAAGCGAAAAATCGACGATTGAGATATTATCGGGATCGGTAGAAATCCTTGTCGGTTAGGTTTAGTAACATTTGTAACTGGATATTGAATTTATGGTGATGCTGTATTTGTGAGGATTTTTTTTTATTCATCACTTTTTTAACAGGAAACATGCTAAAATTTACAAATAGAAACGAATAGTTGATTATACAGATGGTTGTTTTTCTTTGTAGATGTAAAAAATAAAATGGAAATGGCGTAAAAATTATCTAATAATTTATGATAATTATTTGAGTCGGAGGCATCGATTAGATTGATGTTTTACTTGTATTTAGTACTTGCTGCAAGTCTTGTTACATGCCGCCGATTTCAATTATTTGTCACCTTCGATTAGATAATTCCGCTTGTGATCTTGTTTCCATCTTTTTTTGTTTACTTTTATGTAAGCGAGTTTTTTTATTACTTTTTAATTTTTTTTTGTTTTCTACTTTTTTTGTCTAATTTAACAATTTATTAGGATTGCTTCACCTCTACAGCGGCGTCAACGTCGAGTCTCATTGTGTTAATCGTGATAAAATACTTTTATTGATATATTTTTATTAAATATACTTTTAGATTGTGTAAACTGTTTTTTAGAGCTTATTAATGTCAAATAGTCAAAGAAACATCATCGTGATTTTGACTATTACAATATTTCACTCAATTTGGTAAGCGATTTTTTTAAACATTCTGTATTCTTCGGTCACCATTCTGATTTTATGAAACTAAAAAAATATGATCAAAATCCATTCACCTTTTGGGATATTTAGGTGAATATGAAGAAGTCTACGTAAATACGTATACCTAGACTCGCATGAAAAATACAACCCTATTTTTTCTTGATAATTATTGATAAATATACAAGTAATGCAAATTATACTTTTATGAGCCTTATAAAATCCTTTATTTTGATCATCCACTAGATACGTTTGGGAGAAAAAATTTCGAGACAACTTCTTGCTGCCAATGGTTCACCATTTTTTTTTTATTTTTTGTAGGTTTAATATTTCCAGTGACGCTCGAGTTACCAAGACAAATATAGCGATTTTCGAGTTAATGGAATCGTTATATAAATTTAATACTCACAAGGAAACATAGAAACGGACATTTATACACTTAAATACGTTTATAAATACACGTCAAATACATGACTTCCTTTTGAACTTCACCAAAGTCGGTTGAAAAAACAAAAAAGAAACACACAGGCATAAATATACTATAAATTTGTAATACATAAGTTTTTTTATGCGACAGGCGTTAAAACAGTTTGTGTTATTAAGTTGCACCGACTTATTTACTCACATGAGACGGAAAAAGATAGAAAATAACAAATATGGAAGGCGTATATAAAATATGCCATACATGAAATGTTTCTTCTTCAACATTTCTCGAACATGATAACCGATTCCCATGTGGTTTGTGAAATTCAACGTAGTCTTCGGTTAATTAGTTCAAAAGTTATAGCAAAAAATACTTTTCCAAGTTTTTATTCTTGACGCACCTAAGTGAATATTAAATACATACGTGACCGAATAAAGTCCATTTTTTAACAGAGTTTCAAAATTGTGAGAAAATCGTAACACACACAAAATTCACACATACACAAACAATATAGACATACGGACATCGTCGCCAAAACCCTCAAAACAGTTTCGTAGGATTCCAAAATGTCGACGTCTTATGATAACGCAATTTACGAAAATCTGGGGTTTTCAAATTGATCTACTGGTTTTTGGTGAATTTTAATTTTCTCATTTTGAAATTAAATAAAATATTTGTGAGGTGTTTGTTACTTTTGAAACAAAATATTCGACTGGGACATTTGAGATATTTTTATTAAATGAGACAGTACTTCGTTCTCTAGAACGAAGTACTCCCTAGACAGATAAAAATTTACGTTGAGTTTGAAACTTGGGTGTTGACCGTTGGGTGTACGCTTCGTTTAGAGCCTTATTTACATTCGGTGAGCTGCAAGTTACATCGAGTCCGCTCGTTCCGCACAATGAAGTGCGGTCTCAAATGTTAGAACTTGTAAGTTCTTTGCACGAAAAAAGTTTTGTGTTGACACGTATATAACGAGTTGTTTGTTTTTGTAATGAAAGCTTTTTTGAATGAATGTTGGAAAAATAAAATTATATATAAAAAATAAACAATACCTACTTTAATGTAAAAAAAACCTCAACTATTAAAGAGTTTATACTGTTAAATGCTGACGTCAAATTTCTGTAGTGGTGTCGGTGTGCAATTGAATATTGTGCATGGTTGGATACCAAGTGAGTTTCTTGATATTTATATCTGATATAAATATATGATGTCTAGTTTGGAAATTAAATATTTAAGGGCTTGTGCTCTTCTAAAGGGACCGAAAAGTTAGTTTTTTAGATTATTCATTTTATTAAAAAAAAAAATGACATCGTAATCTATATTTTTATTTTTGAATATTAATAATTATCTTACAATTCCGTCTTGAATTTCGGTATGTAACACAAATATTGCTTATTTTGTAATTCATCAAAACGGAATTTACTTTTTAAAGAATTTTGAACGCAAATTTTTTTTCTTTAAAGAAAAAATTTAACAACCCTGTTGTGTTTGATTATACACCTAACCAACATATTCAGTAATAGTTCATCACTGTTGAGACCTGTAACACTGTTTATGGTTTCTTAAATATAAATGTTAGATTTCTAATATTTATATTTAGGAAAGCTTAAGTAACTATTATTAAACTATACTAAAACTAAAAGTTTAGGTAACTATTATCGTAGCATTGCAAATAAACAATAATTATTGATATCGTCGTATGATAAGTTATTTATTAATAAAGAAATGCATAGAAAATTAAAAATAGGAGCGCTGTAGACACATTGATATTTTAATAATTGATTGATTTTGATATGAAAAGAAATCTGTGTTCACTTAGCAACCTATACTTTGACAAGTAAAGTACGATAACTAAAAAAGTCCTAGTGATTCCGTGGCGTGTCTTCGCATCGAAGGTAGACGTTTTGACTTTTTTTATCGGAATCCGAGGACCCTCGATTGCATTATAAAGCAAAATTAATAAAGTCCACCTTTACTTATAAAGTTGTTAAAGCCAGGAGTATTTTTAACTCCTATTTTATATTTCAAAAAAAAAAAAATCGTGCAATAATTTGAAAATTATCGTCTCTCAGTCCATTCCATACATGTTAATATTTTATTTTAAAGCAAAACTTACTTTTATCCGTATTGCAGGAAATACTAATCCGATATCCGAAGCCCATCCGAATTCTGTTCTTCATATCGGTATCCTTGTCCGGTGACACCGAAATGAAATGCAATCTCTCGGCAGATGTATTAGACACATAAGTCTACCCATCGCCCGAGACAACGTATATTGTCATTTCACGTGCAAACTTATCAGGGGCGTCGATCGCGCCCCCTTTCCCCCTTGACGAGGGTCTGAGAGGAGCGTTATTTGACAATACGCAGCTATAACTCGGCTCATGCACACAATGAGATTGATACACGACGGTACACATCGAATACGTTACGGGGCGAACGCGCGCTCGTATACGCCCCGACCGATGTCGCCATGAATATTCGAAGTGTGTGCGCGCACCTTGACAGTGAACTTTCGAAGGTTGCGTTTGAGTTTGTTCGATTTGACCAATTCTCAATCTTTATCTGAGTATACGGCACAATGAAAAAACAATTATGAAGAACATTGTGTTTCCAATTATAAAAACTGTCAAAACTGTAAAAGTGGGAATCTTCAAAGTTATTAGTAGTTCTAAGTTAAGAGTTGACATATAGCTACTAAGAGTTTTTCGTCATTTCATAATTTCTACCTTCTTTCATTATCATCGCCATCACCATCGCAATCGCTATCGTCACCGCCAACACCGCCGTCACCTTCTCCGACAATGTCACCGTCATCACCATCATCTATTTGTTCATCTTATAACTCTTTATCCACGCTAAAACACGTTATGAAAAGTTACACTGTTAACAAAAATGTTCAATTTGTTCCTTAAATTCAGCCATTAATTATTCATTACTGGTTATTTATTAGCTTTCCTAGATTTTCATGATGTACGTTCTTAGAGGGCCTGCAAACAGTGGCCCGCGATGTTTAGCGGGTCGTTGGTCCATTCACCGGTAGGCGGTCTTATGCTGAGGTCAAGTTCGCGGTCGCCACCCAAATAGCCTTTCTTGTCCAGCGGTAATCGGTTCTACGATCGATGTGGCTGTTTTGTACTTTATTGTAAATAAATAACAAAGAAAAAGAAGGGTTCATTATGAACCAGTATCCAGAAAGAGAGCGCTGTCATTACCCCCACCCTAGCGTTCGCTACCTCTTCAATGGTCCTTTGGCCCTGGCCATTGCCACTTCAACTTGCTGATTGCGTAATCTGTGTCAGTTATTCTGTTCCTCTGTGGATTTCCGGGTTACCTAGTATTTTGGATTGTTTCATATTCATTTAAATGCCAAAAAAGTTTTATATCATACTAGCGGTAACCCGCCTGCTTAGCTGGGCCCAATTTAAAATATAGCAAGACATAAAATTCCTTCATGTTCTGTGTCAACCGATTTTTCTGTCAATTTTGACCGCGATCACGATCCCGTTCTCGATGTCAATTCCGGTTCTACTACCGGGTACGCTACTCGTTCAATACAGGTCAATCTTTGTCCTCTCTTGGGTATTAATGGTAGTGATATCAAATTAATATAATACATACATTTGTAAAGTAACCTTGTTATGTATAATATATAAAAATATTATATATAACCTTATTATATTAATATTATATCATGTTTGAGAACATAAGCTACCTCTGTGCTAAAATTGATTGCAACCCATCTAGCCGTCAGAGTATGAAATACATCCGTTCAAACATAACTTTACATTTCTTTATATTATAAATAACTATTTATAAATGATTCCTGCGTCGAATGGTCAAGCGCAGTTATAATCATCCTGTCATCAGCATGTGATTAACGTCTATATAAACATACGTTTACATTTGTGTATTATGAATAGCCTATAACGATCTAAAAACGTTCAATCGTCCGTTTGTTATAAAACACACATGCAAACATACTTATACATACTTTGTATAACGAATAGCATATATGTCCATGGATATACAATTCTGCATCGATACATGCAGTCGTGGTCCCGTGCCAATACAGTCAGTAATTTTAATATGACTGAAACACAGAAATAATATTTCCCTTAGACATATTTATAAAGCTGAAACAACCATCATTTTTGAGGACGGATGAGTCTGGTGACAAAGTATTACCTATTTGTTAAAGTTTTTAACATTTACCAAGAAGCTTTGTAAATGTTATGATGTTATACGCTTTTCAAATAGTCGTAAAAAACGCGTGAACTGTAAAACGAGTGAGCTGGTATTTTATTGTCGTCCATCTGTAGTGTGCACATTGCCATGAGTACGTAAACGAAATGTTTCATAATTTTTAAAGATACATCACACTTAAAATTTTTAGCACTGGCCACTTAGAAACCATAAGATAATAAAAAGTAATTTAATTAAAAAAATGGTATTCCTTGCCAACCTTATTATCTATATTGTATCCTTCTGTTATTTATTCTCACAAATTGGCATCAAAAAGGAAATCGTTTGTATAAGGTCCAAAAGAATATAATACGAGAACATTTTCGTGCTATGATTTTCTATAAATATCGTTGCCATTTAAGCCAATAAAAATTTATAACAGACTTCGTTTAGCCTTTTATGATGAAGCTCCGTCCCTTGCTACTGTTTATAACTGTTTCAACTAGTTAAAACGTGGTCGCACTAATCTGACTGACGATCTTCGTTAGGGGCGTCCTGCTGCGGCGACGACCGAAGGCAACATCAGCTCTGTGCGGCTCATGATAAAGATTGGCAAAAGAGTGACTTACCAGCAGATTTGGACAAACTTAGACATCGGTGCACAAAATCTTTCATAAATATTTAGTTGTCAGGAAGCTTCGTTTTCGATGGATACTTCGTAATTTAACCGTAACTCTAAAACTCTGTCGTGTTAATTGGTGCCGCAAAATAATGGACAGATTTCCCGGTGGTGATTCAAATGCTGTATACTATATAGTCACAGGTGACGAAAGCTGAATTTACTGTTACGATCTCGAAACCAAAAGACAGTCTACCTATTGGGTGTTTCCTTTAGAGGAGTTGTCTATTAAAGTCAAACGAGATAGAAACGTCGGAAAAAAGATGGTGGCCTTTTTCTATGGAATAACAGGTCATATTGCAACAATTGTTTTATAAGAAAAAAGAAATTGTTTGCCTCTTGTTTTGAAAATAGTTAGGGTAAAAAACCTTGCAGTAAGATTCTTTTTGATCATGACAACGCCTCACCAAAGAAAAAAAAACTTCGAGGAAAGTGTTTATGGACGTCGAATAAGCAGTGGCTTCATATGAAAAAGCTGAAGCGACCTCTAAGTTCGAATAGGCAAAGTGATTCTCTCCGCGGTTCCATCGAATGCAACGATGTATTGATCTCGGACAACGGACACTATTTTGTAAAAACTTAATAGTGAAAATAACTTTCAGTTCGCTCAGTTTTTGATTTTCTAAGGACCTTTGATCCACACGGTAAACTGCAAATTAAAACGTAACTAGTAAGTTAGTTTTTTCGTTAATTTAAAATCAAAAGCAATGTTCCTATTTTTTCTTAGAGAAAAAAAAATGTACGTGTGTATGTATATTAATTAAGGACAATGTGACATTGACTTTCCGTCGGGGTCGCATCATTCGATAAAAAAATATTTGTTTTAACAATGCATATATATGGAGTGGGAGAAAAACCTTTTTAGTATTTCCTACACAAATTTAAGAAAATTTTTATTCATATTTAATAAAAATTTAAATTTAATGTATATTATATATTTTTGTATTAATGCCATTTTATTCAATAACGTGTTGCCTTTTTGTAGGTACTTACATAGCTGTAGTAATCATAGCTGTAGAAATTATTGAACTTCTGATCAAAAAACTGTGACAAGTAGTTTTAACAATCCTCTCTTGATGTTAACCTAATACCATCTAACGAATTATGAAGAGACCGAAACAGGTGAATACCTGTGGATGCAAGGTCAGGGTTATATGGTGGATGCGTAAACACTTTTCAACCAAACCCTCGCAATATTTGCTGAGTGGCAAAATATGTGTGTGGTCTGAAGTAACATGGTGAAAAACCACACCCTTTCTGTTGATCAATTCCCGCCAGTTTTTCTTTACTTCTTGCTTGAGTCTAATCAGTTGTTGGCAGTAGAGATCCGAATTGGTGGTTTTGGTGGACGGTAAAAAATCATAATGAATTTCCACTTTCTTTTTTTTTTTTCTTCTTTCTGCCTTTCCAATCTCACCATACACAGAATATCAACTTATTGCGAATTAATGCGGGTTTCGCAATAGATTTCTTTCAGTGAGCTCGTGCGGGATCCAAGTATCGAGCTTTTTTGTATATCCAGTTTATTTTAAATGGGTCAAAACTGTTTTGTGGTTCTCTCTGACTGACTTTGTGACTCAGTTCTTCAGCTATGTCGTAAACTGTTTTGTTGATCTTGATCTACTTTTTCTAAAATGACATCGATTTTATCCGTAACAGGTCGATCAGGGCGAGGTTCATTTTCGACATTAAAATTACCAGTTAGAAAACGCTTGAAGCGGTTTTGTGTTACTCTTACCAAGACTGCATTAGATCCATAAACATCACAGTTATTTTTTGCGGTTTGTATCGCATTTTTTTTTGTAATTAAACTTCAAAATATATCTAATTTCTAAGTTAGATTCACTTATTTTCGTGGACAAAAAAACAAGAGAAAAGTGGCGAGACACCGTTTCTAATTTTTTTTAAATGTTATCTATTTAATGTAATCAAAACTAGCGTAATACAAACAGCACAACCAAAGAGGATTTTACCGCAACTTTTTACTTATAAAATACGAAATAAATTAAAATTATTAAAAAAAAATAGTTATAAAAGTTTTTCCCTCAACCTAATATATAGTTTTCGCCTAATGCAGGCAACACTTAGGAATACATAGATATGAAAAAAGTCTCTGCTAAGTTACTGTTATTCGGTATATTTCCCAGTCACAGTATATTTCCAAAGGTGTTATAAGTTATCATAGAAATGCTGTAATTCTTATTTCATAATTCCGTTAATGGCTTTTGCTTTTTGTACATACCTTTTGTACTTAACATACAAAAGTTAATGTTTTTGTTTTTGTGTCAGGTTTTTATCTCGCAACTGCATTAGAAATCCCCCCCACATTCTTTTATTTTAGACTATGGGGATTGATTTTAAGTCCTCCATAGAAATCCATAGAGATTCAATATGAGTTGGAGGCTGGTAGTGATTACTGTGCTTTCCGAGGCAGGGAGTGAGTAATTCGATCGGATTGGTATTAAGAACTCCTTGGTCATTTCGCTCGTGGTTAGGATTACGTACCCGGTACCTTCTGGTTCGAAGGCGGGGCTTTCAACCACTCTGCCACCGATGTAGTTCAGTACATATCTATTTCGATCGTAAATACTTTGCAACATTAATCGATTTTCGTGTCATCTCCAGCTATTAAGTTGCGTTCAACGTTCATACTAAAAGTTGCTTACGAAAATAAACGAAAGGCTGTGACTAAAAGTCAGGAAACCATTGAAATTACTCTATAATCAATTCTAATACCGAACAAAAGGAGGCATTCCAATACCTTTCGCGTCGCGTGCATGCACACCGCTGTCATTTCATATAACCCTGTCAACTTCAAAATCACTTTCTGACCCGCAGCCTAACGAGGGTTGATAGTATATAAATAACGTTGCCTTCGATCGTGTCTCATTCACTGCGTAAGGGGATTACAAGTTTGATACTATATATTTTTTTTGTTTTATGCGAGCACAGAAATAGTATTGCTATCGATTGTGTGTATAGTCTAAAGACTCGTAGTAGTATCTGTCGTTACGTGCTGCGCTTGACGAGGGTAACACGATCGCTTTACATGACCCGAAACGCTGGAAATACATATCGCTACCGAGTTGTTCAGCTTAACGAACAGAAGGAGGCTAAGCCAGGGGACTCCGGTCCTTAATAGGTTATTGTATTTGGGGAGTAAAGCCACGGCGTTAGTTAATGGAAAGGATTAACTCGGTGTCTCTATAGTGTAATGTTTGATCAATTTTCCTTTTAATAGTGCTAATCCGACTATCTATATAAAGGTTTTGTATTATGTAAAAGAATCGACAGAACGCTTGCGTACAACCTTGAGTAGATGGACTTATTCAACTCTTAATCGTATACTTATAATATGCGAACGCATTAACTGGCATGTTTAAGTGTCGCAATGTTCCATTATTCAATTTAAATATGAAGGAGGTCAACATATTACTTTAAAGGTCTGACGTAGTGTAGTCGCCCTTTTTGTAAAAATGACAAATATATTATTTAAGTAACGCTTAGGAAAAACTATTAAAGACAATGTCGTTCAAGATTTGGTTTAACACTTGTGCCACCGCATCGCGAAACTTTGTCTAATATTAGCTCATGTAGTTTATTAAATAGTTTGATAGAGGTTTGGCCTAATGCCCACTTTTTAGGCATTCTTATACCCAACAGTTGTAGGTCTTCGTATAAGCGATACAAATAAAAGCATTATACCATAAAAAATGCTAGTTAGAATAAGCAAACTCCCAGAGATTGTAACGATATAAATTTTATAGTCTAAGATCCGGCATTAGAGAAACGTACCATCATCTGTTAATCGAATCAAATAATGTTTTTAAGGCAGATAACAATATTATAAATTTATGAGTACAATGTCTGCTACCGTAGTCTTGCTGCTAATAACATTAATTAATTAAACAATCATAATTTTTTTGCTTCATATGTTAATTGCACACATCGCAAGTAAAAAAATTTCAATACGACGTACACTTCGCTAGTATTTTACACTTTAATAGACAGCTGTCTTTATGACTGTTACAGTCGCCTGCAGTCAGGTGTAAACACATAGTCAGACCGAACTTATTTCCCTCATCTGTAAATTAAAAAACATTAACACATATGCAAAGTTTACAAAAATCTAAATATATTTATAATTGGCAATTACCATGAAATTATTTGGAGCTTTCATAAAAAAAACATTAAGTATAATTAATGTTAATAGCAGCAACACTAAGGTGGCAGACATTGTTCTCATAAATTTATAATAATGTTATCTGGCTTTAAGACATTATTCAATTAACAGATGAGGGTACGTTTTTCTAATCCTGAATCTTAGACTATTCGTAGATGCCAAAGGTATATGGCTGCGATGAGAAAATGGTCTAAGCGTAGTCCGGTGCGCTTGCTAGCAATGTCAAAACGGCTTCGATGTCCGGTTAGCACAGAATGGGAGACGAGATTTGTACAGGTATAAATTTTAGCGTATGGTGAATGCAATAATCTGAACCATTATTAATTATTGTCACACACTTAATAAACGTAAAACAATAGATTACGCATGATTCGCTGTAGAACGACATGCTGATTTTTTAAACTCTTTAACCATATTTGTCCCTTAAAAATAACAATGACGTTAAGACAATGCTAATTTTGTATAACAGACATTGAGGGAAAGGGTTTAGCTGGTGCGTTACAAAAGTTTAGATGTTTACAACATTGCGACAGTACTACTGACGCTTTTATTTTATTGTGTGAGATTTTAATAAGCTCACTGACGCAGTACTCTCCTACAATCTTTTTATTTCGAATTGAGGGATTGAATCTCAGCCTTCCACGCTAGCTCAGTGTGGACTGAAGGCTGCTAACAAATTCAAATCAAAATATCTTTATTTTATAGATTACAAAATAACACTTAAAATACGTCATGAGTTTTTCAAATTTACACTTTAACGCTCGTTCGGTAGGCAGTTAATTTCATCATACATACTTAAAAAACTTAATTTCATTATACATAGCCAAGACAAATATAAAACCATTAATGAACGAAACATCCCGGTAAGAAGTAGATCCGTTATATTATGCCTATGGATATTTGTCTTCTAAATATTGGGAAATTATGTAATACCCTTTTTTACTGAGTGATTGTTTAATAACACTTAAATTTATATAAGGGTAAATCTTGTATGTCCACAGGGATCTTATTGAACATGCGCACACAGCCCTCTAAATGAATTTATGATTTTGCACAGTCGACTAACATGTAAACACAGTTTATTTTTATTTCTGGTATTGAGTTTATGTCGATCACTATTTCTTTTAAACATTTCTATTTTTTGTAATTAATTTTCATAAATGAGTTGGGTTGCTAAAATTCTAATTTCCTTAAACTTATTTCCAACAGATACACGAAGTCCGAGCTTGTAAATCGTGTGAACGGCCCGCTTCTGCAGCATGAAAATTCTATGAATACTCGCGGCATTTCGCCAGAGCAAGATGTCATACGACATCAGACTATGGAAACAGCCAAAATAAACTAATCTAGCAGTTTCTACATCTGATAATTTCTCATTTTTTTGACTGCTTAGGCGGCAGACCTAAGCCTTTTCGTCAACTTACTAATATGAAAACCCCATTGAAACCTATTATCTAGAGTGATTCCCAGGAACACGGTAGCATTAACAAACTCCAATTCTTTGTCACGTACTAAAATAGTTCCGAATCCATGTCTTTATTTGGAAGTGAGAATCTAACGCATTTTGTTTTCATTTCATTAAGAAGTAGGTTATTTGCAGTAAACCACTTCTCTATCTTAGATAGCATTTATAACGGCCGTTGTAGTCAACACGACATTAGACTCTTACGGCTTGATTGAATTAATGTGCTCCCTGAGGCACAGGCGAGTGATTTAATTTTCACTTAAAAGTACATCGGCCGATTCGCCTTTGTACAATATTGAATTCGTACCTTCTGGTCCGAAGGCGACGCCTGTAACCACTGAGCCATCACCTCTTTTTGCTACAGTATTACGCCGATATTGATCTATGATTGCAATTGTTATGATCCGATTTGAATGAATAATAGTACAATCATTTTATTGCTATAGTTAAATTGAAAGTAAATAAATTACATTCTAGAACTTTTTTAGGAAAAATATTGTGCATAAATAAGAATTGAAATACTGAAAAGTTGTAACTGTGTAGTTAATGTATGTGCAATGATTGTATTAAAAATATTTTAAATTTTTGAACAACTTTTGAGACTTTTATGCACTGGCTTTTCTACGTTTAATATTGTCTATGTTTGTGCTAAGACATTTTTCTCTAGATAAAACATAAACAGATTATATTCTTACTTTTGATTCGATTTCGATTAAGATTTGATTTAATTTCCGATTTTGGTACCATTCCCGAATTAAGAGTCTTGACTAAAGGCAAGGATTGTTCGTATCTCCAGGATGTAAATAAGTCCTTAGTCTAATTCCGTTGGTATTGTTTAGTACATTATCACAAAGTAAAAATGAATATAGTTATTAGACTATCGAATTGACTTCGCCTTTTAGTAGAGTGATTTCTTTTTTAAAATTTATACATATAAAAACTTACTGACTCATCAACGCTCAGACTAAACCCTAAGACCCAGAACTTTGAAATATTGCATAAAGGTTGTCTTTAGCGTGTATATTTATGTAATTAGGAAGGGAATTCCGAAATTCAAACCCTAAAGGGGCTAAATGTGGATTCAAAATTTTAATATTAAACTCTACTACGATTCGGAATTTCGTAAAAGTACTCAAAGAAAACACGTATTTCGAGGTTTTTGTTACACCAATCCCTTAAGGGGTGAAAATAAAGCTAAAAATGAATATACGTGTTGTTATTGGGGTTTTTTGGGGCGTCGATTATAAAAATGGTTTTTATTTTGGAATGTGATTTAAGTTTTTTGTGAATTAGGTCTTATAAGGACAACAGGAGCCGAAACATTAATTTGCCTGTGTGATCCATATGGGCAGAATCGCGAGCGAAAACTAGTCATATATAAAAAAGATAATCACGAAACAATTATGTCGACTTCATTGTAACTGTAATTAAGGTAATAATTTTAGTCTATACCCTTATTCAAAGATTCGGTAATAAATCTACAAATTAAAAATCACACAAATCATACGAAGAACGGTAACAATTTTAAGCGAAAGTGTTCACTTAGTTCGTCTTCCGTCAATAGGTGATATACTGTTTCTGGTTTTCACGTCATGTACGGTATATAGAATTCGCCTGTCTTATCATACACGTAAACTTGGTCTGCGGGGTATTTCCAGAAGGAAGCCCGTGTGTTTGCAGTGCGCACTTCCGGCAGATTTCTCTCAGACCAGAAATCTACGAGAATTTCGGCTGGACGGTTTTGTTCAATATTCTTTCCGCTGCCCGTTTCTCCTCGAAGCATCCAATAATTGTACTACTCACTTTTCAACTCTAGAGTAAAATCAACAAGAAAGTTTTTTTTTTTGTTGTAAGCAAAGGTTTTCCACATTTACAAATAGCATTGCACACGTAACAGGTGTAAGTGGGTGTTCGCTTATTCCAAATGTTGATTTTCTCTACAATGTTTTTCTTTAGCGTTAACTTCTCATATTGTCGAATAATTTTATGTAAATAGGTTTAGAAAAACTGATTGTTATATGCTCGGGATCGAATCCAATCTTCAAAATGGACATCCAATGACGTTCATGACATGACAAATTATTTGCATATACTATTGTATGCAAACATGCGGTTCCTGTACATTACATTGCCTTCCAACCCGAATTGACATTCCGGGAAGCGGGACATATCAATTATTGTATATGTAATATTTGTACGGCTAAAGCAAATACATCGCGCACGAAATGAGCTTGAACCAATAGATGTCGTGACCGATTAATATAATACTACGTAAAGCGATCGCTCCAAGCGAGCACAACGGGCGAAAGAGTCGGCAATAGCGCGGGACGTCACCGAGACGGCGCCCCAACTCCCAAGATTGATGACAGTCCGCCTCCCGAACCGCCATTCATGTTTTAAAGCTCCGAGGGTACAAAAACTCCAGTTTTCGACGCCTACAGGAAATATCACCTATTGAATTTATACTTTCGGCTCTAATAATGCTTCGCGCGATATCGTCTGTATAAACGTCTTATTACAGTTAAAAGTGACACAAAATGTGGCAATGGGTATGCTTTTAAACAGTATTTGATGCGAAGGAAAGATATTATTTGTTCATGTCTCTCGATTTGCTAACTCTTGGTTGGTTGGCAAAATATTTTTTTCAACCAGTTAATTTGTATTACGAGCGTTTCTTCCCAAATGTATTTTATTTTTTATAAATGTTATCGCGTATTTTAGATTATTGGGAAATTTTGTCGAACGTTTATCGAATGATTTCGTAGATAATAGGTATACTCTGTGCGGTAAAGTAAAATATACCGAAATAACACAAGTTAAACGCTCGGTAGAAAAATTTTCATAAAAAAATTAAGTTACGTAGTACGATAACCAGCAATCTGAACATTTCATAAATTCGTAAAATTACCGAGTAATTCGTATATTCTTTCCAAAAATTTATGAACCTACTTATATCTATAATAAAATTTGATATTTGGAAGTGCGTTAATAATAAAATTTCGACGTGAAGTCTAGATTCATTCCATATATACTCATCTCTCCAATACCACACTCCTTCCTTCATCACCCCACTCCTTTCTCCACCCATTTTCCCTTTCATGAGATATTCTATTTCCACCCGAGAGGCGGCCAACGCGTTATTGACTCCTCTGGAATTGCTATGAGCAGTGGTAACCATCCGCTCTCCGATGACTGGTGTGCTCTTTTGCCCTTAAAAAATGATTTAAAATATAGAAACAAAATTTTTGGCTCACAATCGAAAAATAGTTTTTAAATAATATTATTGAATTATTGAAGTATTTTTTCGAAACAATAAATCTTATAAAATTTTACAAAAATATTTTTTTAGATATAGACTTATATTAAATAAATAAATATTGTTGACTGTAACCCGTAAGGGGAAACTCAAGATAAGTACAGGATATCCGGGGTTTGAATTAAGAACGAGAACGGGATCTCCATTGGGATTGCCGGCGAGATCGAAAGGCAAATAGGATCGCGACATAAAAAAATGAAATTTATTCTGTTTCCACGCGGGCGGGCGAAACCGTGGTAAACTCTAGTCACCAATAAAGCAGACGCTAACTAATGATACAAAATAACTTACTGACTTTGTGTTCGACTTTGACTTTGTCCTTAACGAATCAATGAATAAAGTTTTTAATCAGAATAATCTATGAAAGCTAACGATGTATTTCGCGACTTATTTACATAAATAAAATGAACTCATTTTCGCTTTAGTCGGACCCATGTCAGCACGAGCAGATGACGGTTATACGGAAAACCGACTTTTTTTAAATCACGTCATCCTTATCAATCGAATTTCCAATCACTAATCCCCTGAAAACAAAACGGATGTGTTTTCATAAAACACAGAATGAGGCTTAATTCAAGATTCATTCGCCATTGCTCGGAAAATCTTCCCATTGTGCCTTTAACAAATGGCAGTGTATCTGGAATCGGCAAGTTCCAACAATGAAAACGAAATGGTTGCAGCGAAGGCTAAATGATAATCAAAGTTTCATAACTTGCGGCTAACTCGATTCGGAGAGTTCTCCGCGCGAGTATTAACTGCGGCTTTTGTGTGGAAATATTGAATAACTCGATTTAAATATACACAAGTGATAATCCCTTTCGGAGATCTTAAGCTTTTTCCTGAAAGGATTTCGTTTCATATTTTAAATAAACAATATGCGCTCTCAAAGCAATTTAATAAGAAATTCTATTGTTGTATAATGTTAATTGATGAACTATTTTCATATGCATCTTTCAGTGTTTTGTAGAAAATTTACAATCACGAAATCTCTACGTAATCCGTCTGTATGTAACATTTTAGAAAAACCATTCTTGGGATACCCTATTGCCTATCAACTATGAAAAAAAACAGAGGTCAAGGAGGATTATCCTTGTGTCAGTCTTTTTGTTTGTCCGTCTGTTACAGCCTATTTTATTCGAACCTACTGGTCAAATATAGTTGCGGTTTAATACATATACAGAATTTATTGACTCAGTCGTGATCATATAGGTAGCGTAAATAAACGGATTTCAATTTTGAAAGTCAATTGTGGAAAGCCAATTAGAAATAAGTTATAGAAAAAACTTCTCTTTTATGTCTGATGAGACATATCACATGAATGTGTTTGTTTTGTGAAATACAGTATATATATATATATACATACACGTAAAGTCAATAGGGCGTCACTTATAGTTTATAAGAGAATCTAAATGAATATCGTTCCAACTTCCACGGAAAACAGGCAAATTAAACGTGAAGACATCTCCACTCCGCACTAGTACACCTGGCGGACTAGTCGGACTTTTCTTGCAGATGTTATTGGCTTGAAAACTGTATGTCCTCACTAAAATGTCAATATGAAAAGAATATGTCTACAAAATTTATTATTCAACCTTTCAATTGCACTTTCAACAGCGTGAACGTAAAAGGTCTAATACAAAATACCAAAAAGAACGAAAGTCGAAATATATGGTTTTAGAGTGTTGTTGCCGTTTGATTAATAAATAAAAATTTATTAAACTGTATCATTATACATTACCGTGTAACATTAAAAAAGGTATTTGTTCTATAAAATTACTGTAAGAAGGTTCTTTCACTATATTTCAATTAACCATGTGTTCACTTGAAATTAAATTTAGAAATCATCTGTTTTTATGTGACTAAAGATTTGATTTTAAACAATAATTTTAAGACTTATAATATTTCTTAACTGAAGGAGTATATTTTTAGTTCGAGATAAATGACTATTCAACCGTCTTGTGGTGTACAATGTAATTAAAATATGACCCGCTCGTCGAATATCTGACATAAACTATGTTTATAACCCCATACTGAACAGTATTTTAAGTCGTTCACATCCAATGAAACACTTGTATTCAAGATATTACATTACACATGTATATGCAAATAATAAATATTTATGTGTATTACAAATTCCTTCCCACCGAGGAACATTTTTCATTAGATACGGCGTGTCAAGGCGGGCGGCGGGCGGCGGGGGGCTGGGCAGGCGTAATTTTATTTTGAATCGATTTATTTTACCCGGATTTGCTGGTATTAAAGGATACAAATGCATAGCAATTAGACTTACGTTAATTGTAAATCGACTTTAATTTGGCTGCGTCGTTTGGAGATTATTGTAGAAACAAGTAACGCTGAATTTTTTGTAGAACTATAGTATAATTTTGTATATTTCGTTGTTGAGTAAAAGTAATTGATTTGATAATAGTATTATTCGGTACATGGTAAATTATTTGAATTGGGAATCGGGAACGAAATTAGGATCAATAGGAATGTCAATTAAATACATAGAACATCTGCATAAATAACAATATACCTAAAATAATATAAATATTTTATTTATGTACTTAGAAATATAAAGTGTTTGTAATGTGTAAGTGTTTAAACACAAACAACAAAGACAATTATAAAGATGCTGAACGCGTACGAATTTATCTAGCTCTATCTACACTCTATCTCCATAACGTATGCACCTGGGATCTGAGACTAGTATGCATCAACACTTCCCAATTAAACTCTCTCAATGTTTGCTGAGTTGCAAAAAGTGTTTGTGGTCTGACTTTATTATGGTGAAAAACCACACCCTTTCTGTTGATCAATTCCGGCCGTTTTTTCTCTACTTCTTGCTTGAGTCTCATCTGCTGTTGGCAGTAGAGATCCCAATTAATGCTTTTTCCCGACGGTAAAAGCTCATAAAGAATATTGCCCTTCCAATTCCACAGTGCGCATAGTATTAACTTATTGCAAGTTAATTCGGGTTTCGATATGGTCTGTGGAGCTTGTTTACCTTTTAACCATATTCTTTTTCGCACGTTATTGTCTTAGGCAATCCATTTTTCATCACCAGTGATCCTCTTTTCAAAAAAGGTTTGGTTTCGTTACGTTTCAATATAGAATCGCAAATAAATACACGATTGATTAGATTTCTTTGAGTGAGCTCGTGTGGGACCCAAATAACGAGCTTTCTTGTACATTCAGCTTTATCCAAGTGGATTATAATTGCTATGTGGTCAATCTCTAGCTCTTCAGCTATGTTGAAAGAACTAATATGCCGATCTTGCTCTATTTTTCAGATAAAGTCGATGCCAGTTTTGGTATCGACTTTATCCGTAACGAGTCGACCAGAGCAAGGTTCATCTTTGACATCAAAATTACCGGACTGAAAACGTTTAAACCAGTTTTGTGCTTCTCTTACCGACAACGTATTGAGTCTATAAACGTCACCAATTTTTTCGCGGCTTTTGTAACATTTTTCCCTTTTTTGTAAAAGAACTTAAAAATGTATAGAATTTCTACATTAGATTCACTCATTTTGGTAGACAGAAAAACATTTAAAAAATGACGGTACACCATTTTTCCTTTTTATTTTTTTTTAATGTCATCTGTTTAGTGGTAACAAAACTATCCAGATACAAACAGCACAATCAAAAAGATTTTACTTCTACGTTTTACTTATAAAACACAAGAAAAAAATTTTCCCAACTATACATTACTTTTCCGAATATCGTACTGGATGCCATGAATATTGGTAAATTGCCTTTTACGTAGATGAAAACTGACATGGTTTATGGCGAACTGACTTCCTATCTTTTTTTTTGACAGGTGCCAGCCACGCGGCCGCATCCATCATTCTGTTGGCCGTCGCGCTGGCGTTGGCGGACGGCGACGTGGCCTATCCGCCGACGAACGCGACCCAGGCCGCGCCGGCCGGCAGGAAGGACGGCGGCGCGTACGTCGCGAACGAAATACCCGAGCCGCAGACGCTGCCGGTGCTGCACATCAACGGCACCAAGTGCCGGATATCGGAGTACCAGTGCACGAACAAGAGATGCGTGCCGATAAACAGATACTGCGACGGCGGAAACGATTGCGGGGATTCGTCGGACGAGCCGAGGCACTGCACCCGTGAGTACAGTTACGATCCGTTTGATGGTGATCATGAAACAGTTTCCTGCCTTTCGTTTACCCAAAGCAATAATAATAATTTTTTATTGCTTACCGATATGAGTTGAGAAAATATTTTCCGATGTTAGAGCCTTGCTACGTTCCGATTTTTCTCAGCCATGGCAAGTGTGTCCGGTGAAGATTCTTCTTATAACGAATAAAAGTGGAGAAAAACAATAATTATATTAATTCTTATTTTATTTTTGAACTACTTATTGCTTCATTTGTGTTACGTATACAGCCACAATTCTGGCAAGTATATATAGATTTCAATATCCCTATATTTCTTTAAAGTCAACTAATGTAATTACGTGATTTGCAAATATATCACAGAGTTTCTCGTCGACAAGTAGCTCATTGTTATCAAACTACCCTACATGTCAAAGCAAGTACATATCGAGTAATAAGATACTCAGTGCGTGGGCGTCGTTGTACTCCGGTATTCATACGCCCTACTTATGTGCGGAACACGAGATAGTTTTCGAACGATTATAACGCGAATCGTCTTATTAAACCGTACTACCCTCACCGCTCACGTAAGCCACACCAAACGGCGCCTTCGTCTGTATGTACAGAGTTGGTGGGGCCTCTCGTGAATTGCTCTCGATTCCGTACATGTGTATTTTGCCTGTAAACGATTCCGTAGCGTTATTGTGTAAAAGTAGAAATCGATTTTGAATCACGATTGAGTTGCTAATTGAATTCGCTGAATATGAAAGTTCCATATTAGCAAAGCTGATTGCGACCGATTGTATAGAAATTTTATCGATATTTCTATCACGCCTAGATAGATGGTAGAGCTACTACAAGTCGACGGCTAATTTTCTAAATTTTTATGTAGGCACGTTGCAGGCCTTCGACCGTTTGTGGAGCTTTTAACGATCTTGATTGTTGTGTTCAAGTTTTTGTTTTGAATTATTTAACACTCGTTCTTTTTTGATTTTAGATTTTTAAATATGTCATTTTGTAACATACGACGATGGAAAATTTGGAAGTTTATACTTGTACGTGCCGTATTTATTTTAAACTGGTAGATGTCCGTGAGGCAAGAGAGATATGCAAAGATCGTACCATGTGGAAATTTATAGTCTCTGCCTGCTCTTCTGGGAAATTGGCGTGATTTTATATTATTATTATTTTATACGGTAAATTTATACATGAAATACCACTCCATTCTAGTTTTATACAAAAAATCTATAAAACAATTGACCCTGCAGGCCATCTTATAACCTTGAGAGAGAGAGATTAATCATCGATTAGTTAGTTATAGTTAGATTAGAAAGTCGCAAGGAGGGAATGTAACGTCTTTCGTTACTCGATTTCTACCCGTCAACTTTTATCGCAAGCTGCTTTAAGGAACACCGTTTCAATGTTTAAAGCGAAATCGATTATAATTTCCCCAAGAATCACTATACACCAGTTTGCGTTCTTAGAATTTAATTTTAAAATAACCACGAAATCGATTCCTTACGTAATACGTAAATGTGTTAAATTCGCATTTACAATGAAAGCTTAATAGCAATCTATGAGTGTTTTCGTTTATCGATTCCACGCCCTCAACAGAGAGAGGCCGTACACTCAACGGCGAACCAATTTACGTTGCGCAATATAAAATGGAGTTTGGCAGAAATTATTGCAAAATGATTGTCAATTAATCATCGATTTGTTTTAAATAATAAAGTTGTCGAAGAGAAAGGGAGACTGAGAATGAGCCTCGATTCTAAATTGAACGAGTCTCATTGTTAATCGCAATTTAGCAATAAAACTGCCTAATCAAGTGTTTTTTAATCCACTCAGCAAAAGAACAACGCACCTTGTGGTTTTTTTGCAGTCAGTCAGATCTTTATAAACAAATATATAAAGTATAAAAAACTAGTATCAATCACCTCTTTAAGTTGTGTGATGGGTGTTCTAAAGTAATTCAGTGTCACTTATACCGCATTGTATACACTAATTAGCCGGCCCGGCAGACATTCTGCACTTAATTGTGGATGACATGCCCGTATAGTTAATGCCCGCAGCTGTGTTGTTAGCATCGATCGATGTCAATTTAAATCGTGGACTCGTCTTAGATTCCAATCCTAGTCACAGTTTTGGTTCTGATCCCGTCCCGTCTTGTTTTCGACCCAAGTCCCATTCTCAATTTCGGTCTCGGTCCTGCTTTCGATTATGATTCTGGTCCCATTTTCGATTGTGATGTCTATTCCGCTTTTACTTCCGATTCCGCTAACAATCACAGTTCCGATTTGAACAAAGCTGGAGCTTAGCATCAAAATAAAATATAAGCAATATTAATTGAGGATAGTGTAGCTTCCTATGAGTAAATAAATTTTTAGAATCGGTGTAGTAATTCCGTTCAATAATACAAATACATGGTTGAAATCGACGAGAAACTTTAATACCTACGTATAATAAACGAAACATGAAACATCCCGGTCACACTTTAAATTTTGCCCCAATCTTTACATTTATTTTCAACCCCAGTCCCATTCTCAATTACGGTCTCGGTCCCGCTTTTAATTCTGGTTCTGGCCCTTTTCTCGATTTTGCTCCCTGTCCAGCTTTTAATTGCAATTCCGCTGTCAGTCACTGTTCTGATTCGGACGAAGCCAGGGGGTGAATACTAATATCAAAATAAAATATAAACTATATTACTCGGGGATAGAGTAGCTTTCTAGGTGTTAAAAAAATATTAAAATCCTTGCACATCTTTTGTATTGACTGATGACCTTTATCTATATATCCTTCATAATTCAGATCCCGCTCCTCGTCCTTTATTTCCTCTCGATCTAACCCCGATTCCGGTTTTGCTTCCGATTTCTATTCCGATTCCGTTTTTAATTAAATTCGTATAAATCATACCATTTTTAAAGACTTTTTCATCGCAGGAATGCAAAAAAATATGGCGATAAAAAGTACCCCAAATGGAGCCCAGTAAGCTCTTCTACCTCGCCTTTTCCCATCGTGATCTGTTTGACCATTCCGACGGTACCTCGGGCAAACCGACAGACTGATAGATACAAAGGGTCCTCTCAATTCAATCTCGATTTCGGTTTTGCTCTCGATCTCGATTCCTGTTTCACTTTTGATTCAATTCCAAAAATATCCCGTTTTTAGGAGTTTTATTTTTCACACCCTAAAAATAAACCTGTTCAAAATACCCTAAATGTAGTCCAGCAAGTTTCTCTAACTTCCAGTGAAAATCTCATTATGAGCTGTTCAGCCGTTTCCAAGATACCTCGGAAAAACAGACAGACCGAAGGCTATGAAGAGTTATTCTTTTTTTTTATACAAACCTTGTCCTGATAATAACGAACAAAACAAAAAAAGAATTATCCAATTCGGTGTAGTCGTTCGGAAGTGATGCGCGGACATACATTTTGGCAATATATTTTTATTTATATACATAATATGATATTACTGAGGTGTCAGTCTACGTTTTAATTTGTTTTTAATTTTTGAAATAAAACTTCTTTAGGCTCGGCTCGAAAGTAACCGAAATCTTTCTTTGGATGGAATTAACATTTAAAATCTATAGTCAAGGTCCTTATGCAAAACGTTTTACGTAATACATGGACATAGTATTGATTTTTGTGATCAACGACGAATATTTGCATTAAAAAATCGAAATATCCTGAGAATTTGTTGTCGTTCTTCTAATTTGTTCTATAAACGAAAGTGTGACTCAGGTCGAGGAAAAAGCTTTTTCGTAATTTAAAAGTAAAAAACTTGTTGTAAAATCTATTTGGTTGTGCTGTTTGTATCTGGCTAGGTTTAATACCATAAAATAGATGACATTTTAAAATGAGAAAAATAAAAAGTGAAAACGGTGTTCGGCCATTTATAAGGTACGGAGGCAAAATGGAAAAAATGGACCCTTCTAATTTCGTCACGTCTGTCCGTCCGTATGTCACGGGAATTTTATTAAAAAACTACAAGATTTATTGATGAAATTCATAGTGTAGATGTCTTGTGCAAGCGGCTAGTTAGTTTGGTAGTAAAAGAAGCTGAAATTTTTTTTTCAGAAAATATCAACAAGTGACACCTATTTCCACAGTTCTTTTAAAACACCTCAAGGGTGCTAAGCAATTTTTCTGATTACGTAAACAATTTCGGAAATAATCGCTCCGAAATTAGAAGAAATTGTGTCCCCTTACCCTTTATTTTCTAAATCGTATGTACGAAATATATGAAAAAAATAATGAAGGTAATGCTTAATAAATACTTTCAATGAAAATTATTTTGAATATGACCGGATATACTGTTTTTGAGTTTTTGACGAAAAATTGTGCTTCTTAACAAAATAATATAAGTGCTATGAATATACGCTCTTTTGCTGGTACACGTTAGTTCATACTAGTTTAAGGGTAAAAGTTGACATACCTAATTGTTTCTCTAGTCATAGGCGACTAAACTGCTTATATCTTCAGTAAACATGGAAGAAAACATAACAACATGGTTTTTTTTTTATTTGTAGTGCTCTTCGTTGTAGTAATGGCTCCGGAACCCTACAGTGAACATGGTCCGATATGCTCTTGGCCGATTTTTATTATTAAATTGATTGTTTTTATTCACGCTCACTTTCCACATTAAAGGCTTTTTTCATATAAGAACGGTTACGTTTCTCGTGTGACTACTGTGTTACATCACGACAGTGACACGAGCAACCTAACACACACCCAGTTCGTGTTTCAACAAAGACGGTGATAAATCGAAGAAAAAAAAAGTATAGTAAAAGGAAATCACCACCGTTTCTTCGGGAGGAACCGAAAAAGCATTTCCATCGAACGCGGGTGCGGCGCGGCGCGCGCGCCGCCCGCGGCCGGAAATTCAACAGCGTATGACGTTTGTGACGACGATCGTTTGTTGACTCTTCCCATGTTTCCGCTGCGTAACCCCCGAATAACTGACATAGATTGTTGGCTCTCTATTGAATCGCACGGGCTCCTATGATGGGCTTTTGATGCAATACTTGCAAAGAAGAAATTATTGTGAAGGCCGTTTCTTAAAATTTCTTCGTCGCTTTTACTTCATGGTATAAAATTAATAAATGTAATTATTTTATATGCATAAGTGACTCTATTATACTGATGCCGCTATCTTATTTTTTTTTATGCATATCTGTATTGTATATTTATATAACATTAGAACGATACTTCTTAGAGTTAAGCATAACGTTAACAAAACTTGTTAACATACGTTTTAAGAAAGTGAATTGAGGCGATCCTGCTTCATTCTAAGATATCTTTTGAAAATTAATCCATATAGATCCGTACTCCATTTTGCAATAATTGTTTACTTGAAAACGTATATATCTACAAAATATTATGGAGGGGGGGGAGCTAGTACACACAGTATGAGCAGGCTTCGCTGGCATATTCATTTACCCGTTCTTTTAAATATTAGCATATTAGCAATTAAAAAAAATCAAATCAACATTGTGAAGCCAAAAAATTCGAAAGCGAATAAGCTGGAAAAACATGTCCCTTGCAATATCTTAAAAAACGTATCTTAGAACCCAGATCCCAATCACAAATGTACTATAGAACTTACAAACAACGCAAGCGAAGTCAAAGAAGACAAGCGAAGTAAATGCTAGTACGAAGGTATAAATACTAAATCCTTGGTCAATCCATCTGAATACGTCACTTAAATTCACTCATTGCCTAGATTAGCGTGTACAAACGCATATCATCATTTTTTATCATTCGCTCAACTTTCAGCCAGTCGCAAGGACCGAAAGGGACAGGTCCCGATACACAGGAAAGAGTGTAACTATATGAGGGGAGTGTAGGTTTTAGTTTGGATTGGGAATGACGGGAAAGTAGAGCCAGTCGGTATTCATGTAACTGTTTGCCAGAAACTGGAGTCAGGATAGGTAATAAATACTACAGTGCGTCGAAAATAGATTGGGAAGGGTAAATTTCTTGCGTTTCTCTTTTGAACTTTCTTTTATTTACTTGGTGAAGACTTTCATGTCCATTTTCAGAAATGCAAGAATTCATCTGCAGCCTTTTTAATATCTACTGTGCTCTATGCTCATGTAGATTATTCTTATTGGTTCCTGTTGCAACAGCTTGCGTCTTTATAGAAGTATCCAAAGTGTAATTAGCTTTCTATTTTAGAATATCTTATAGCACAGTTAGATAGATTGGTGTCGAATTCTTAAAAGAAATATTTCCTATTTTTTTCTTCCATCTATCTTTCATACTTTATTTTCTTCGCTTGGCGAAGAAGTATTATCGTCCGCTTAGAGAGTGTCAATGTTCATCCACAGCCTTTTTAATTTCCGCTTTGCTCTGAACTTTTGTGTCCTCTTCTTCTTGGTTCCCGTTGTAGTAGCTCATGTCGTGTCCACGCAAGTCTCTCATGTGTGACTAGGACGTCCAATTTTTTTTCCTGTTATAGGACACCTTAAATCGGTATTCATTAGGTGAAGTCGGGCCCTTTTTTTAAAGAAATTCTTCTACACAAATTTTTTTCTACCATTAATCTTTCGTTCTCCTTTTTTTATGTACTACAGATTTTCATTATCCGTATCTAAAAATTGGCAAAGTTCATCCGTAGTCTTTGTAATCTATGGTTTGCTAAGTGAGAATACATTTCGTTCTTTTTGGTTCCTGTAACAATAAATCCTGGGTTGTCGGAGCAGATCTCTCGAGTATAACTGGCTTTCTGTTGTAGTAGATATTGAAGCGGAATCAAGTAATTGATGACGAGCTGTTCTTAAGAAGAAAAACTTTCTTTCGGAATTAATTTCTTCAGGCGATATTTCATTCTTCATTTCGTTTTCTTGGGGCAAACTTTCAGTGTCTGTTTGTGGGAGGCGGCAAAGTTGATACGCACTCTTGTTAATTACGTGCAGTCCACTTTTCTTACTTACTAGTGTCATAGCTCATTCTTGTTTTCGTTATTCTCTCATATGTAAATAGGATGTCCAACTTTTATTTGAAGTTGATCTTAAAACGATGTTCATTAGATGGTGTCGAGCACTTCTAAAAAATACTTCTTTCCTAACTTCTTTCTTCCTTTAATCTTTCATTCTTCATTTTCTTCACTTCATGCAGATTTTCAGTGTCTACTTCTGGGAGTCGATAAAGTTTAAATTAGCGTGAACTAACTTACGCATTAAAATTATATTTACAATTTCATTATATGTACCTATAGATTTTACCGTTACTTAGGGGTTTAGTTTTTATCCCTAACGTTGTTTGTCAATGTGGTCGTATTGCGCGTGAGTGTGATCAACTGATTTATTATACATATACAAGTCACGATTAATTTCTGGAAAGGCACAGGGAGACTGCATAGTCCCACTTAATGCATACGTGACATCCATCTATTGTCTCGTCCAGGCTCGCTAGTGCTTGTGTTTAAAAATTGGTTCTTTTTTTTCCTTAGCTACCGATTGATATGAACAAGACCTTCTATGATACTTCTCGTGTACTCTTTCATCGCGTTTTTGAGATTTATTTTGTTTACCTATTTCAACATTTTTTAAGCTAAACTGCATATCTTGCATTGTACCAATTATTTCTGCCTAGAAAAGTAGTTTAGCAAAGTTAGAAGTGAAAACTCTGTAGTAGACCATAAATGCATTTGTGCTTGTTGCTACTGGAGTAACTACAGGGTCGAGCTCTTATGAAAAAAAAAATCTTTTTTGCCGCTTCTCTCACTAACTTTTCAACTTCCGTTCGTGTCGGCTAAAACCGAAGTTTTTTTTTTCTATCGGAACCGACTCCGACCGAGAGCCGTTTATTGAAAGAAAAGCCCTAATCCCATTTCTACTTCGGGCTGCGAGTCACCTTCCCTCTGTTTGATTGCCAACTAAAGTAATGACCGAGTCCGTTCGGCCCTTTATTGAAAAACGCCGGCGCGCGACGCGATTTCGCCACTTCATCTTCCGCACGGGTCGGACTTCCAACTACATCCGCGCTTTTCCTCACATTGAGAGGCTGTGTAGCATTTTTAGGGTTCGGTACGCCCAAATAAAAATAAATGGAATCCTTACATAATCACTTTGGTGTCTGTCTATGCGTTTGTGATAGCCATTTTTTATCGAATGTACTGGACCGATGAAGTCAGAAAGTTGGTACACGCACTTATGAACTCCTGAGACCCAAACACGGACGGGTAATATAATTAATAAAATTTTGACCATGAAAGTTACTTTTGGGTGCAATTCGCTAATTGTTTCTTATAATGTATAAATTTGCTTATTGTGAGGCCCTCAAATTTTTTTTTAAATGATGTAAAAGTAAATAGTTTTAATTATTTAAGAAAACAGTAGAATATTGACCATTTTACTTCTTATATCTTGAACTATTGAGCTTATTATTTTGAAAAAAAATCAGAAAATAGTCTTTATAGATTATATGGGAACCTATAAGAAGTCTATGGTTTTAAAACAACATGGTAAATCTCGTAACAATGTGCGTACAAACTTACATTTGTAGTTCCTATAGTTACCACATTAAAACTGCAGTCAGATTTAAAAAAAAAAAACATCGCGTATAACGCATCCTCATACGGAACCCTCTTCATACGAGTTCGACTCGGACTTGTCCGATTTTTTAACTCGGCTTGTCTCAATGAGCGCACACCACTGTATAAAGCTAAAGTCGTGTGCGCCTTGATACATTAGGACATCTTTCACTTTTTCAGATGTATGTTTGTTTTTGACAATGAGAATTTTGACTAAGATTTATATGTTAGAATTTCGACTAAGAATTTATATGTTAGTAATATGTATAAAAAAATCTAAGAATTTATAGCATATTAAACAATGCAAAAACTAATTTTGTCATTTTTAATTTTAAATGTAATGTGTACAGAATGCATGAAAAAAAATGTATAGATACTCCATTTGCTGATCGCATTTGCTCGCTACTCTGCCCTCATGAACATCGAATTAATTCTTTCATCTTTTATATTTTATATCCCGAACTTGTGCCTGTTCTCGATTTCAGTCCTAGCGCCGCTTTAGATTTCAATTCTGGAATTCTATTCAAAATACACATAATACAAATGTACATACGACGTTAAAAAAACTCTCAAAGAAATCTACCCCATTTTCGACAGTTTTTTTTAATGGTTTTTGGGCAGGTACCCTAAATTAATAAAGAGTGAAAATAGCTTGTATTCTGCTCTCAATAGTCTCTATTTACCAGTGTAACTTCCGTCAAAACAGATTCAGCCGTATTTTATTGTGTGAGGTGTTAATTCGCGGAGGTGGTAATCTATAATAGTTGCTTGCCTGCCACATTAACATCCAGCGTAAACCCACCACTGACCCTCGAATCTGGCCCTCAACTACAAATCTCTATACAAAGAATTGAATATTGATTCAAGATGATTTACAGATATTTAATGCATGTTGCGGATAAGTGTCTAGATTGAGCCGTTTTGAATATTAACCCGGATAAACAAACAGACATAATAAATATGGAATAAAAAGTAACCTATGCATTGCTCTTAATAGACCTCTAAGTGTCACTGCAAGTCCTGTCAAAATCGGTTCAGCTATTTTAGAGATTAGTTCGGATAAATACATGAACAGGCAAAATTTTTTTAAGACTTTTTAAGGGTTTGGTAACGTATAATAATATGAGTTTGTGAAAAAGACTTTATTTCAAAATCATATACTCATATTTTAATTTTATTAGCTTGTATAGATTAAGTTTTGGCAATGATATCCAAAGCAGTAAGGTCTGTGGTCAACTTTTAATAACTGTCGAAGGATACAATGATAATATCACTAGCGAACTTATTATACAATAAATATAAGAGATAGAGCAAAGAACTCTATTTTATGTCTACTCGGATGAAACTGCGGGTGAAATCCAGTATACTGTGTAGCTGGTAGGTATAATAAATAAGGGGCACCGCAATTTGTTGTTGATTTTACAACTTGGTATAGTACAAACAGGTATGGGTTAAGTTCACTAGTAAGAATCGATATATAAATAACTGTCGTATTTCCTAATACTAAAAAACAAATACGCTTGTAGTGAATGGAGTTGGTTATCGCATTTAATAATTTCATTCATAAATTGTCCTATTATACATTTAAAAATTTATTTCAAGTAACACAGAGATAAATTAAGGAAAAATCGAAGAATTGCAGTCTCCACCAATCGATTCGGGATCGAATCGAAATGATTTCGTACTAGCAACGCCCAAACTCGATTAGCCTGTAATCGAATCTCGACCGTGACTTGCGCGGGGAGCCGATTGAGGCTGTTTGTCGATTGGACGAGTTACGAATTTTCTATGTTTCCTGAAATTATGAGTTCAGATAATAACCTTATATTATTTTATTGCAATGACCTAAATATACTGTAACTGCGTCAGTTTTACAATTAAAAAATTCAAGTGGATAAACATTTATTAATATAATGCAACAAAATTTTGTGAAAATAAAGTACAAGCCCATTT
Source organism: Eumeta japonica (assembly GCA_005406025.1). Classification (NCBI taxonomy): domain Eukaryota; kingdom Metazoa; phylum Arthropoda; class Insecta; order Lepidoptera; family Psychidae; genus Eumeta; species Eumeta japonica. The sequence continues at coordinate 170,773 of BGZK01001296.1, forward strand.
TTTTAGTAGAGTATGCAGAGACTACATTTTCCATATGGTACAATTTTTTAATACCTTTCTTGGTTCACTAAAATCCATCAATCTTTTCATGCAAGCTCGTCGGTTTCTGTTGCTTACAATTTAGTTCCTTTTTAATATGTTTCTAATTTGGTCTTGCATAATATTCTATAGGGCGACTCTTGTCGATTTTTCCATTTTCAGGTATCACAAATATTTGCTCTATAGACTTGTTTTGCCAGTCTACTTTCATTCATCCTTTCCAGATGAACAAATCGCTCCCACATGACTTTTTCATGAACAAATCGCTTCCACGTACATGTTTCTACTCCACCCACTACATCTTCTTCCATACCACTGCTTTCTGACGTCACTATTTCTACAACTATATTTCACAGACACTCTGCATAAACTACGTACAGATCGCATTGCCACTGCATTTATTTTATTTTTATTTTTCTTCTGCCATATCCAATTATCATTACCATAAATAAGCGTAGTAATCAGGATTCCATTATGGATAGCCAAATGCTTTTGTCGTGCGTCACTTTTACTATTCTAACAGTAAGCAAGGCCCCATTCACTTCATTTCCCTCATTTACTGTCTTTTCAGCATCCCTACCAACCTAACCTAATTACCTAACTACCTAAGTATATAAACTCTTAAATTGTGCACAATTCCTATGTTCTTTTGAAAACTAATATACTATGTGGATACTCATTTGTTGCAACTCCGTTATATAAATAAAAGCCATCAAAATGTTTATTTAGCCAAAAATTTTTTGCATAGTTCTCACAAAATACTGTTTCATATTTCATCTATCATATGAAATAAGCATAATTTGAATTGGATATTTTCGTTTACAAGAAGTGTTAGTGTTTACAACGTATTTTAATGTTACCTATCAATAATTTACATATTACCGATATATCAATGGTTAAAAATTTCTGCAATCAAAAGTTAAAGTGCTATGAAGTCGTGCAGGAAGCCATAAAATTAGTTTTTTCATTAAACAAGCTGAGCGATCGCAATCGTGTAGCCTAGAAAACTATCGTTTCCATCAAGCGTTGTTTTAACTGCAGTAGATATAAATTTTTACCTATTGCATTTCGATTTATGGTTTACTCAAATAGATCTTTTGATCGATGTAAAAAATTTTAACTACAAACGAAAGTCTCTTAGATCTAATGTAACGAGATTAGTTATATATCACTAATAAACGCATAAATCTTAATATATGTACATAATGTTTGTGTTAAGTTCGCATAATACTATTAATGCACCCCTCTACCGTAATCAATTTTGGAGTGTTACTCAATTAAAACTTTGGTCGTAAGCATTTGGCGCAAAAGTAAATTAATGTTATTTCTTTCGCAGTTGCAACATCCATTACCAACGTTACTGTTTTTAGAGGAAAATACTTCAAGTGTGTTATTGTGCTATTATTGACAGCATTTAAAAATAGTGTTATAGTAATAACATTTGATTTAGTTGACAAAACTCTAAACTATACATGTATTGTCTAGAATTCTATAGAATGTATATAACTTTTGAATTAATTTAAATTGTTTGTTGAGATAAATAAGTATATTATGCAATGAAACAATTCTACGTACTTTCTCCTAAAATCAGTATTATGAATTAGTGGAGATGTATGTAGATTAAAATAATATACGATATGAATTTTTTAGAAGTACAAGAATAAATTCTAAATTAATTCAACTGTAGAATAACTACAAGATTTCATTAATGCTAGAAATAAAACAATTTGCAGTATTTCTAAATCTAGGTCACCGAGAAAATCTATACGGACTTCAATTAACGTTAATAGGCCATCAAGGGAATACGGCGCAGGCGATGCTCATTACGCAAGCAGCTGGAGGTAGGCGGGAAATGGCGCAAAGTCGCTACTTCCCGACAACTTCTTAAATAGATCTGGCATGGCACATTAAGCAGTTTTTACCTGTTCCATTTTGTTTTATCTATTTTTTTCGTAATTTGTTTACGGGAAAAAATTTAATGAAAAAGACATAAGAAAACACAAAATGAGCTGGAACGTTTATGATACAAAATATATTGCATAGCCACAAGCATAAAATAAGGGAAGGAGACGTTTATAACGAACATGCAGGAGCTTCGGCCTTCACTTTGTACTTATGCAATTTAAAAATGTTATTATTGATGGTTTTCAAGGAGATTTTTGATGTGAAACATATGTCAACGCGCCTGGAGAGTAAAACAGACTCGTATGACGATAAAAAACGTCACTTTATATTAAACATAATTTTTAATATTACTCACGTAAAATAACGAACTTTGCTAATAAATAGGAAACTTACATAAATAAATATTAATCTTAGTTTACATCCTATACTTCATAGCAAAAGGAAAAGGAAAAAGGGTGTTGCCAATTTTTTATATCCCACTAATTTAAGTTGCAAAAGTGTGAACATGAAATAATACAGTCTTACTGTTTCCAGAAGTCATGTGTTTAAAGATTTTAAGTCAGTGACAGTATTATTTATTTATTTTTTTCCAAATTTATTTATTGATTCTCATTAATTATAATTTTTTTCAATATCCATTAATTTAGATATTTCACATCTGCCAGGCGTGAATGGCCACACATATTTTATTAAATAATGTTATATATCTCCATGATTGTTTCTTAGTATAAAAATGAATTTGTTCACAGTTGCCATACGTAAATGGCTGTAATCATGTTTTTTTTTATATATTCTTATATGTATATATACGTAGTATTTTTTCATATTATTATTTTCTTTACTAGGTCTTTTTCAGACATTTTAAAATAACGAAAGCATACCAAAATATGCCACAAGAAAAAAGAAGAGTCTTTATGATCCGATCGTAGGATGCAAACGAATAAGAAGAAAACAAATTAACGATCCTAAAAAATAAGACTATGCCGTGTATAAGATCTTGACCACGTTGGTATCGATGCCATAAAACAATAATACATTAACAATACCTACTCAAGAATTTTTTTTTTAATTCTTAGTCACTGAATTCTTTGTGTGCAAGCAATTCTTATGGGGTGAAAAATGTTTATTAGCGATACTGTCAACAAGCTGAAATTCATTTGAAAGATATATCAAACTTCAATTAACGTGTAGACAGCGATCAAGGGCAACAAACATTTCTATATTAATTTTCGACATCCGTCTTAGGTTCTGTAACAGTTCTTTTTTTTAGAATCTGATCAACGTAGGAGATTTTTTTGATAGAGATTCCTTTTCACTGTTGTTTTGCTCAAAATTATTACCAATGCGAATAAATTACATCAAACTCATTTACACGTCAAGAGGGAAATATATATACAAAAAAAAGAAAACACGTGTGGCACTCGGGGACTGCCACGGTAAAGCTATTATATAGTATTTTTTATCAACTTATGCAATTATAATTATTTATTTATTTTTATTTATGCAGTATTTTTGAGGAGGTGCCCTAAAGCCGAACTCTCAGGCATGAGTCACCAGATTGGTGGGGCGAGGGGGGATTGGCTGCATGCAGTAACGCCGATACAACCAGTGCCACCTAGA